>PVLC010050410.1:0-10114 GCA_004027655.1 Graphiurus murinus | reverse complement strand
TTTTGCGGTGCTGGGGATTGAACTCAGGGGCATTCTACCTCCGAGCTACACCCCCAGCCCTATTTTTTATTCTTTATTTTGAAACCGAGTCTCACTAAGTTGTGGAGTGCCTCACTAGGTAGCTGAGGCTGGCCTCGAACCCGGATCCTCCGGTCTCAGCCTCCCGAATGCTGGGATTACAAGCGTGCGCCACCACGCCCGGCTGCCTTGTTTCTTTTTAATGGAGAATGTTAATTAGAATCCAAGATCTACATACAAGTTGTTCTCATTACTACTGGGGTTTTCACTGCTTCAGTCCTTTTCAATGGTGTGTGTGTGTGTGTGTGTGTGTGTGTGTGTGTGTGTGTAAAATATGTATATAAATTATGAATTTATACTGATATTTCTAACTCAAATTTCATAATTCATTTTGAGTTTATTTTGTTTAATATTTGTATCTTTTTTCTTCTATGTTGAAAGTCTTAGTTCCCAGTAAATAATATATTCTCTTATCCTACAATAGTTCCTAAATTATGCAACCAAAATCATTAGGGATAGCAAAACTACTGAGTGAAATTTAGGATTTCTTTGCAAGCTTTTTAGTTCTTAAATGATATCCTTGCAAGGATATACAGTCAGGGAATTGAGTGCAAAAGTGAGTTTTACAAATCACTATTCTATGTGGTTGTATTACCATTGTTAAATAAATTAGGTTCATTTACTTCTGTTTGTGACCAATTTTAGGGTTTGACTTTTGTCCTATTTTTACTTTTTTGAATAGGTAGGACATTTACATGGTTCAATGGTCTGAAATTAGTTTTTTAAATGATTACCCAGAGAAATCTTACTCCTAATCCTCTCACACTGCTTCCACTTAGCATTTTTATTCATTTCTAGTTTATCCCTTCATGCAATTTTATGTATAAAGGTGTGTGTGTGTATTGTCTTATTTTCCTTTCTTATAAAAATTAGCACACCATGTATACAACTTTTTGCATGAGGTTTTTCCATTTAAATCCTAGAAATTACTTTATATCTGTTCATACAGATATTTCTCACTTTAATGGCTACACAGTACTCCATTGGGTAGTTATATCATAGTTTATTCACCAGTCTTCTATTGATGGACTTTAGGACAGTTTCCAGTCTTTGTAAGTTTTAGGTTGCCAGGTATTCCTGGATTCTTCTATTTCTGTGAAAATGCAGTAGCCTCCTTCTTTGCTCCTGGATTGTACTCTCTCCTTCTGCATTTCACCCTCCATACTCCTCCATGCCCTCCTCCACGCCACAGTCTTGTATGACTTCCCTTTGAGAATATGAGTTGTGAGGTCTTTTGCACATTAAAAGTGGGCATATATGAGAACGTCTGTATGTAATTTAGGAGGTTTATGGATCCCAGTTGAAAATTCCCTCACCTACAGAATAAACTCCAAATTTTTGAATATGGCAATTATGAATCTTGATACCCTGTCCCCAACCTACCTTGCCAGTATCATTTCCTGCTTGCAGTCTTTCATATTCTTAGTTTCGCTTAAACACACACACACACACACACACACACACACACACACACACACACACACCATAACTAGCCACACTGGGCTCCTTATCTAACATAACTGTACTATCCAACTTCTGATTCCTTGGATCATGCTATTCCTGTTGACTGGGATATCCTATTCTCTCTTTTATACTAGATGACTTACTGCTCTGTTTCAGTCATACTGGCCTTCTTATTCACCAAATGAGCTGAGTACATTCAACCTCTGGCTCTTGTCCTTTCTGCTCCCTGTACTTTGAGTGTCTTTGCCCTAGATCTTCAATGACTGCCTGCTCTTTATCTTCAGGTCTCAGCTTAAGTATCAACTCCCTCAGAGGCCTTCTCTTATCACCTTACTTAAAGTATCTGTCCCTCATCCTCCACCCTTACCAGTTTAATCCACACCCTATTGGATTTTTTTCATTTACTATCCTCTACAATTTCTGGCTATTTGTTTATATTTTTATAAAATATAAAATCTCCTTCTGATAACATGGAAATCCTTTAAGAACAGAACTTTGTCTCATTTGCATTGTGTCCCTAGCACCTAAAGCAGTGCCTGGCATAGAATTGATGCTCCATTAATATTTGCTGAATGAGGGGGAACCACCATGGGGCCCTGGGGAGAGCCAGAGCTCCTGGTGTGGTGCCCAGAGGTGGTGGCTTTGGAGTCCTCTGTACCTGTGGGGCTGGATTAAAAGCGACAGAAGCATCACCGGGAAGGCTTGGCATGTCAAGGAGCTGCAAGGATTTCAGCATGGCAGGAGCCATGGGAATAAGGCTGAGCTGATGAGTTTTACAATGTCAGCAGGGCCAGATCACAGAGTGCCTTAGAGTCTGCAGTAGAGGCAGACGATGCAGGATGCTAAGGAAGGAAGTGAAAGGAAATGGTTAGATCTGCATTTTGGTGAGACCTTTCTGATGGCAGTTTGGCGAGTAGTAAGACCAGAAGAAAGAAGAACAGTTAGGAGGATGTTGCAATACTGACTTGTTTCCTTTTTCCCTCTCCTGGCAGATACTTGGGTTAACTCATGTCTTCCAGAAATTATCACCACTAATGATCCCTTTTTCGACACTCAAACTGCAACCAACACACCAGAGTTTAGCATGAGTGACGGCATCCGTGCAGAGTCATCCCCTTACTCCACAACACCTGCTCTTATTACTGCTCCTGCCCCAGCCACCACCACTTCTGTTCGACGGAGGAAAAAAGTGATTTGCATCACAGAAGTGTTTACAGAAACTAGCCCCATGTCTACGGAAACGGAACCATCTGTTGAAAATGAGGCGGGATTCAAGAGCGAAGCTGCTGGGTTTGGAGGTAAACACTTTTTGTGTCTGTGTTATGTGTTTATGTATAAGAGACAATACATAGAATCCAGCCTGTCTCCAGGGCACTTAGCACTGGCTAGATATAAATAAAAACTTAATGCGAACCCAACTTTCATAAAGTCATAGAACTTGAGAGCTATAAAGAACCTTAATGAGTAAGCTATAAATCAGGAGTATAAAAGAGCCTCACTGTTGACAACTCAAGATTTTTAAAGATGAATCATCTTACTACATATATGAAAACATATACCTTAACTGCCTATGACTATTCCTGACATCTCTCTCGGGTAGACTTTTTAGTAGATTGAGTCACAAGACACAGAAAATGAAGTCTACTTTTCATATTGCAACTATGTAGAATAGTGTGAGAGGCAAGGCTGAGGATTCCATAGGCAAGAAGCAAAGAAACTGACGAGGGCCCAGTGTCATAAACAGAGTCACTGGGCACGATAATCCCAGTACTTGGTAGTACTTGTAATCCCAGTACTTGGTAGGCTGAGACAGGAGGATCGCAGGTTTCAGGACAGCCTCAGCAATTTAATGAGACTCTCAGCAACCTAGTGAGGCCCTGTTTACAAATAAGAAATAAAATTGGCCTGGGGTGCAGCTCAGAGGTAGAATGCCTCTGGATTCAATTCCCAGTACCACAAAAAATAAATAAATAGTAAATAAGTAGATAGATAGATAGATAGATAGATAGATAGATAGATAGATAGATAGATAGAGATAGACAGATAGATAGAGTCACATGGAAGGTTTCTCTCCGGCACTATCTATTGTCTCTATCACATAGAAAGATGGACCGCTAAATGTGCAATATGCACCACGTGTGAGTGGGGAATCAACAGGCCCTGTCCTTTCCTCCAGGTGTCCCCACAGCTCTGCTGGTGCTGGCTCTCCTCTTCTTTGGCGCTGCAGCTGGCCTGGCGGTCTGCTACATCAAAAGGTGAGAATGTGGTCACATTGCCGGTCTTGTCATCTTCATCATAACCCTATCCGGTTTTTGTCAGGGTTATGGTGGCATTTTACGAAAATGGCACTCCTCTTAGGCTGTCAATTTTCTCCCTCATCTCACCTTCTCCTCCTTATCACCTAATCTTTCCTACTATTTCAGCACAGGCATGCCATTCAGACTGCAGATATCAGTCAGCAGGCATCCCTTTGAAAATCAAGACATAAAAAGGAAAGACTGACATCTAAGGAAAATTTATATGCTATGTTTGATTTCTGTTTCTTTGTTTTTGATGAATTGGGAGGCCAGCCTAAAGTTGGCCCTGAAAGCATACTGTCTGATTTAAATGAATCTGTGAAGGTGGAATTGTGTTCATGTATTTGAATGTGGACGTGTTAGCATCACCCTGCAATGAAGATACCCAGTGAACTGTGCCAATAATATGCCCCACTGCTGACAAAGCATTTCTGTTGTGATGTGCGTTACACAGAAGCCTCACACTTTCATTATATGTTACACTTACAGGTACGTGAAGGCCTTCCCTTTTACAAACAAGAACCAGCAGAAGGAAATGATTGAAACAAAAGTAGTGAAGGAGGAGAAAGCTGACGATGGCAACACTAATGAAGAATCCAAGAAAAATGACAAAAACCCCGAAGAGCCCAAGAGTCCGTCCAAAACCACAGTCAGATGCCTGGAGGCTGAAGTTTAGATGAGAAAGACATGAGAAGCCACACCTGAGGCTGGTTTCTCTCCTGGTCCATCCTGGCTCTAGGTGGGGCAACTAAAAGGGCCAAAGAACCAAAGAAGAAATTCCCCCTTTGGTTCCGGGGAATCAGCTCAGGGCTGCCTTTGGGCTGTGGATTCTCCAGAGGGAGCCTTCTTCTTACCGCACTCCTTTCTGGATCCTGTCCTCCTACCTCCAAAGCTTCCAACAGCCTTTCTAGCCTGGCTATGTCCTAATAATATCCCAGTGGGAGAAAGGAGCTTTGCAAAGCATAAGGACCTACCTATACGTGCTCATCAGTACATATTTGTACACAGGCTTCCAGGCTGGCGGAGACGAGGTGAGTTACAGGCAGAGGAGTCACTGAGACCAGACTGGCTCCACAGCCCAGAGCCTCTTGCAGCTCTGGAAGGGCAGCATTTACACCACCTGGCAGCATGTCCTTCTGAACCAGGCACAAGTAAAAGAAGGAAAGATTTAGCAACTGAACCTTCATGAACCATGAAGGTCATGGAGATGCCCATGACGAGAGACCTAATCTCTGGGAAGCCAAAATAAATAGAGCGATAGATGGAAACCGGAACACTGACCACCATTGTCAGCAGGGACTCTAAACACAGACAAGCCCAGGTGTTCTTCTCTGAGTGAACTGATTGGAATAACTTTTTAGAACATTCACACACTTTTTTTTTTCTCTACTTCGACTAATATTTCCTCTAGAATAGACTTCTATAAGAAAAAAAACCCACCCTTACTAATTTCTATTTTATCTGTAAATCAGAAATTTATTTTCTCTGTAAATCAGATAAAATAGAAATTACTGAGGAAAATTATTATGTTAAAAAGTAATAAAATTCAACAAATAGTTGCCAAGTATCCACTGCAGGTTGAGTATCCCTTATCTGAAATGCTTGGGACCAGAAGTGTTTTGGATTTGTGAATATTTGCATATACATAATGGAATACGATATCTTGGGGGGTTGTGCTTTGAATTTAAACAGAAATTCACTTATGTTTCTGACATCCCTTTTACACACAGGCAGAAGACAATTTTACACTGTATTGTTAGTAATTTTGTGCATGAAAAAAGTTTCACAGTGTAGCTTTTCCACTTGGGAGTGTCATGTTGGTGTTCAAAAAGTTTTAGATTTTAGAGCATTTCAGATTTTGGATTTTGGGGTTAAGGATACTTAACTTGTATATGTCAGGTGCTGCTCAAGGTATTACATCCTATTATTAAATATTATTCATTAAAAAATTGTATATAAGCCGGGTGTGGTGGCACTTGCTTGTAATCCCAGTACTTGGGAGGCTGAGACAGGAGGATCCAGGTTCACGGCCAGCATCAACTACTTAGTGAGGCCCTCCACAACTTAGTGAGACCCTGTTTCAAAATAAAGAATAAAAAATAGGACTGGAGGAATAGCCCGGAGGTAGAATGCCCCTGGGTTCAATCCCCAGTACCGAAAAAACAAACAAACAAAAAAAACTGCATATAGTAGAGTGCTGTCTGAAGCTTTTTTTTTTTTTTTCAGTTTTGATAGCCCTACCTAGCTAATCTACTTCCAATTTTTTTTCCTGAAACTAATCCACTCATTTTCTCTAACATGGCATCCATTATAACCTTAATTTATTATTAACATGCCTAAAAAGTACATTATTACCTCTACGTATCAAAGCACATTTTTAAATGCTATTAACAAATGTACCATCCGCTCTTGTTTTTCCAGCAAGAAGAGCCCAGGAGGTGCAGAAATATTTGTACAAAAAAAATTAAAGCATTTAGAAAACTTCTTTGCTCTCTTATTTACATAGATGCATTATATCTTTCATGCAAAATTAAAGGACAAATTCATAATCTATAGTTTGTATAAGTAAAAGAAATAACTTTGGTTGTTAAAATTCAAACATATGTAAACCCAGCAATATATAATCACCAGATGAGGCTTTCCTATGTCAAGGTCTTATTTTAAGTTGATCAAGTAAGTTAGTCATTTACTTGGGACTCAGGTCCTACATCCCAATCCATTTCAGAGTTCATAGGGGAGCTGGAGAGTCAGGATACCTCATTTGTCCTGGTTCTCTAGTTTTCCATCTCCCTCTTTCTAGTCTCCCCCCTTAGTCTGCTAATTATCTTCCTTCTCTCACCAGTGACTGAGAGACACCACAGTCCTTTTAACCCAGAGGATATAAACTGTGTGGAGTCTTTTGGTTGACCTACAACTAAACTTAGTTTGATCATTAAGAATTAAAAATAAAGGGATTTCATCTGTCTATATTTCTAGATTCCTTTGAGAAAAGTGAGAAGAGCTGGAGATAGAAAACCCATATTCCGTCAGAGCAACTATTACCTGGTGCAGAGTAGTGGCTGTCCCCTTAAAGGAATGAGCTCTCTCGTTTCCCCACAGTCTCCATCACCCTATTGCACCCTTCCTATGGATTTTGTAAGACTGTTGCCTTTTTCCATGTCCAGCCCATGACATTCATTTATATTACATGCCTTGCCCTACAGGTTTATGAGTTTGAAACTCTGGTTTACTAGTCCTTTAGCAGCTCTGTGTCCACTTCTCAGAGAGGAAAGAAGAAAAAGGGGGGAGAGCCTGGGTAGTGGTCTGCGTGTTGCTGAAAAACAATCAGAGCTCCCACACATCCCCCATCTTGTGGGCATCTACTAACTATTAGGATGCTATTGTCTCTGTCTGTTATGTTAGGCAGGAATGTGTCTTACCCAGAAGGAAGAAATGAGAGAGGAGAAAAACTCCACCATCCACATATACAGGTAGCTGCCCCCACCTCATAACCACAGTTACACAACCACAGACTCAACTAAGAATGGATCTAAAATATTTAGGAAATAATTGTGTCACTACCAAAAAAATACATATAGACTTTTTTCTTTAAAATACAGTTTAACAACTATTTACATAGCATTTGCATTGCATTAGGTATTAAAAGTAATCTAGAGATGATTTAAAGTATATGAGAGGACGTGCATTTGTTATATGCAAATATTAAGCCATTTTATATAAGAGACTTAAGCATCTGTGGATTTTGTTATCTGAAGGGAATCCTGGACTCAGTCCCCTGAAGGTACCAAGGGGATTGGTACCCACTCAGACACCCAAATGTCATGGGCAGACACACTGGTAAAAATGTAACTTCCATCATTATACAAGGGGAAGAAGAGGGGGAGAGAGAGAACTAATATTTATTGAGCAGTTACTATGTGAGTCACTTCATAAATTGTAGGGTTTAATCTCCACACCTTTCCAGGGAGGTAAGGATTATTACTGCCATTTTACTAATTAGAAAATTGGAGTTTTATTTTTTATTTTGTGGAACTGGGGATTGAAACCAGGGACATTCTACCTCCAAGCTACACCCCCAGCCTTATTTTATCTTTTATTTTGAAACATGGTCTCACTACGTTGTGGAGGTCTCACTAAGTTACTAAGGCTGGCCTCAAACCTGCGATCCTGCAGTCTCAGGTTCCCAAGTACTGGGATTACAAACGGGCGCCACCATGCCCAACTGAAAATTGGATTTTTAGAGGAGTTAAATCACTTGCTGAAGTCATAAGTCTAATTAAATGGAAAAGGTAGGCTTAGAGCCCAGGTCAAGGTAACTACAAAGTCCATGCTCCTTTCTCCAAACCACAATACTACTCTTGCAAATGACACCATAAGGATGGATGGAAATTATCCTATATGCAAGTTTGAAATCAGTCACTTGCCAAAAACAACAAGATGAAATAAATAAATGACTCATGATTCCTGTGCCAACTTTAGCAATTCTTTCTTCAATCCATTGGCAATGACAAGGACAAAAATAAATACATACATACATACATACATACATACATAAAAAAAGCCCACTGAGAACAGACGCCTTCATTGATGCAGACACCAAACTCAACAAAGACCTGCCTGGCCCAGCTCATATGGTCAGAAAATGTTAAGACTCAGAAGGATACAAGATAAGCTTCTCTGAACTCTTTTATCACAGAATTATATATATATATATATATATATATATATATATATATATATATATATGAAGCTTACTGTCACTGATAGCTAGACATAGAGCCTGGTCTACTAGTCTCCTTCTTCCTAGCCAAATTCTCTTTATTTTCCATTGAACTAAAAGAAATTGGAAGAATACAAGGAACCAACCCAGTTCAGACCTATGATCCAGCCCGCCAAAGCTAGTTTGCAAAAGAAGATCTCTGCCCCGACCAGCGGGGGTTGGGAACAGGAGACCGAGGCGGCTTAACCTAAAGGAATGAAACAAACAAGTGACGCGAAAGAATGGAGACAAGACAGGATTCTGATCAAGCCTCAATTTTTATTAAAAGAAGGACTGCTTAAGTAGCTAGAGGTGAGGGGTGGGGTCAGGGGGTCAGGTAAGCTTATGTGGGCTTGCAGGATTGGTCAAGGCTGACCGTGTCCTTATCAGGTAAAGGCCTCAGCGGGATAACAGATAGAACCAGTTTCTGCATAGTCATTGTGGCTACTGAGGGGAATTCCCCAAAGTGTGAATTCCAGCTCTGACCAGCCTTCCAGTCCCCGACATTTCCTCCCTTTTTGTTTTATAGGGAGTGGGCTTTGATCGAACGGGGGAGACATTGACCTGGTTCCTCCCGTGGGCTATGCCCACTCTGTATGGCTCTCGACATCTTTTTGGGAGGAGAGGCAGAGCCAAGTTGTTTTTGTGGTACTGGGGATTGAACTCAGGGGCATTCTACCTCCGAGCTACACCCCCAGCCCTAGTCTATTAGGTGATGTCAACCTCTATGCAAACCAGGTATACTCCCAGAGAAATCCGGAGGAGGTCAATTGGAACCTTTCTCGTGCGATGCTTTGCTCTGCACCCGGTCCGATGCCCATACCTGGCCTCTTATAATCCAGGTAAGCATCTCTCCGGCTGAGATGCTGTCCCCGTGAGGAGGGAGCAAGCTTGGGGGCTTTTAGGCTCCTGATAGCCAGAGTCTCATTTATTCATCATTTCCAGGTGCTGGTAATGCACCTGGATGGATTTGGCCAAGGCAGAGTCTATCTGGGATTTTAGGAAGGCTGTTAGTTTTTTAAAGATCCACGGGCCAAATGTAAGAATTAGGAGAAAGCTTATAAGGGGTTGTTGTCCCTGTCTAGCCGGGGATTGGAAGTTTCTTTAGTTGATCTAAAGGAGACATAGGAAGGTCAGGGTCTGCTGGTTGTAGAACCATTACTTTTGGATATTCTGAAAGAGAAGGCAAGCACATGTGACAACAAAAGTAAATGGAACAGCAGAGAAGTAATAATTGCACAGGTCTCCCTTGTGCTGTCATCAATATGTTAAGGGCCATTTGATTTTGTAAGATGGCCTTTTTATCATTTGCATTTTATCATTTATTAGTAAAATGCTTTTAGCTGTGTTAGAGTCTCTTGTGTATACTTACTAAAGGACTCTATATGCCAGATTACATCTTGGGGTCCAGCTGAGGGAAATAGAATAGAGACTACATAATCATACCAGTGGAAGACTGATCGTGTCCACCAATGTTGTAAATTTGGGAGTTTAGCTGGACGGTCTATGGTCTTAG
>PVLC010050409.1:0-10091 GCA_004027655.1 Graphiurus murinus | reverse complement strand
GTTCTTAATCAGAACAAATCTGCTCTGCTCTGCAGCCTGTACCTCCACTCTTCTGTTTGTAGGTTCCACTCACTGGAAAAAGACTGACGATTCCTCTCTCAGGTGACCCAGGTCCATGTCCCTGCAGATGATAATGCTTAGGTGGACTCGAGTTCAGAGGGCCGTGAAGAGGATTTTTCTCTCGGACATGAGAAGGCTGCTGTTTTTAAGGGCTCAGCAGACCATTTTTCATCTATCATTTTTTTTTTTTGCGGTACTGGGAATTGAACTCAGGGGCATTCTACCTTCGAGCTATACCTGCAGCCCTATTTTTTATCCTTTATTTTGAAAACGAGTCTCACTAAGTTACGGAGGGCCTCACTAGGTAGCTGAGGCTGGCCACAAACCCAGATCCTCTGGTCTCAGCCTCCCAAATGCTGGGATTACAAGCGTGTGCCACCATGTCCAGTCCTCATCTATCATTTAAAAATATTTGTTGGGTGCCTTTATGTGTTCTGTGCTTGTGCTCAGCATCAGGATGCAGCGGTGAACCAGGCAGGCGAAGCTTTTGCTTCCAAGGACCTTCTGTTCTCTCAGGACCAGTGAGCCATCTAGCCAGAAAACAGGACAACTGCAACTTGCTAGGTGAGTGCCCTGGGGAAACAAAGCCCCCAGTGAGGTGAGAAGCGTTGGTGATGCTGTTGAAGGGAAGAGATGGGTTGGGGTCAGTCTCTGGGCTCTGCGTGTGGCAGATGCCAGTGTTGTGTGAAGCAGAGGAGTTGGGAGCTCAGGCTCTGGAATCACATAGGATGTGACTCTTGGTCCCTCTTACTAGTCTTCTGCCTTTGGGCAAGAAGACAAGTGCCCCTCATGCTTCATTTTCTTCTTCTGCAAAATGGGAATCATAAAACCCACCTCACTGAAATAATGAATGTAAATAGAGGCCTGACACCATCTGTCTGCCCGTCATGGCGACCCTCTGATGATAGCTGATATTATTCTTTTCAGCAGGAGTAATGACAATGAAAGGCCACAATAGGCAGTTTACTTGACCAAGTGGTCTTACCACTTTTAGAAACCTATTTCTGACTGTGCATGCCTGTAATCCCAGTAGCTGGGAAGCTGAGACAGAAGTATTGATCGTAGGTTTGAGGCCAGCCTTGGCAATTTAGACCCTCTGCAACTTAGTGAGACCCCTTTTCAAACTAAAAAGTCAAAAACAGGGCTGGGAGTGCAGCTCAGAGGTAGAACAGCCCTGGGTTCAATCCCTAGTATCACAAAAGAAGAAAAGAAAAGAAACCTACTTCTGACCTGGTTTGCATCAGTGAGCTAGTATCAGGGAGACATGGAGTTCAGATCTAGTTTCTGTGTTGGCTTGGAGGGTTCGGCTTGATGTGTCTCCTTTGGTGATATCGCGGGTGCCACCGGCTGGCCCTGTGTCTTTGAAGAGCAAATCACCTGGAAATGTATATGCTACAAAGGGACTCCATGGAGTAACTGGTGGGGTGAGGGTGAGTCAGGGCAGAGAGCTTTCTGTTCAGAGGTGAGTCAGTTAGATGGTGGCAGGTGGGACTGGAAATACTGTCTAAGCGCTGGTTTGGGGATTGCTGTGTTAGGGTCTAAGCCCCTGCTTAGTCTCTCAGAAGCACCGGGTGTGCACAGCTCCCAGACTAGGGCTGAGTGTGTAGCTGGTGATGCTGATGATAATCCTGACCATCGGCTAGGCACAACCCTTCATTAACTGATAAGTAAGCAAACCCAGGAAAGTGAAGCTACTTGCCCAGGGCCACAACGGCTGATGAGTGCAGGCTTAGGTAATACTTAGCTTAGTCTGCGGGTAAAAGGTCTGAGAAGCCTTGGATAATATAAAGGTCATATATATATATTTTTATATACATATATAATATATATAACACATATATAACGTATATATTTAACATATGTGTGTGTGTGTGTGTGTGTGCGCGTGTGTGTGTGTGTGTGTGTGTGTATATATATATATATATTTGTTTCCAGAAGTTCCAGTCAGCGTGGTGAATCCGTTGTCAACACTTACAAATTAGATGGTTTCACATTTCTAAAAAGGTGGTTTGAAGTCTTAGGAAAAAACCAGGTCTGGCAAAACTAGGCTTGCATTCTGCCATGGCAAAAGTCCGATTGGATGAAGTTGTGGCTGCCTCCTTTAGCCTGAGCAGGCTTTGTTTAGGAAGACAAGTTTACTGTGTCCTCTCTTACTATGATGGGCAAATCCAGTCTGTTGGACCAGTTTGTGATCCATGTTGGAACAAAAAGGGTGGGGGGGAGTAATTGGTTCTTCCTTTCATCTTTTCTACTGGTGTTTTATTTTCTGACCCATGTGTTTCTACATAAGCCAGCCTTGTTGCGGAATAAGCACTGAATAAATAAATTTGCAATGAATGAATGAATGAATGAATGAACTGTAACTGACACCACTGACTTGGGATCAAAAGTCAAGTTTGAGTCCTGATCTCCTAAGTGTGGTGTGACTTTGAATCAACCAACCTGTCTTCTTTCCTTCCCTTTCTTCCTTCCTCCCTCTCTCCCTTTCTCCCTCCCTCCCTTCCTGTTTTTCTTTCCCAGCGTTGTCATTACTTATTTATTTGAATAAGGAATACTGTTTTCCATTTCAACAACCAGAAGCCACAGAAAGGCTTGTGGAGGAAGGTTTTCCCTGCTGTGTTCAGGCCACCCAGCTGCGTGCCCTGGGGGAATCCAGAGTAATCCATTTCTGAACCATGCTTCTAGAGATGCTTTGTGCACATGAGCTGAAATAGGTGGACAGTCTTTTTCATCTGTTTTACGTTGATGGTAGCATCATATACACATGGTCTGTGCTTAGTTTGTGTTCAAAGCCTCCCTTGGAAAGCAACCCAACCTGTAGGTAAGGAGCTTCCCCCTTCTCTTAGAGCTGTGTAGTATTCCAGTGTTATGCATAGCCCGCCCTCTGCCCGTGAGCATGTAGCTTGTTTCCAGCCTGTTGCTTGCATAAAGAAGACTGCAATAAAAACCCTTGCTCCATAGGCCACTTGACATGCCTGGACTCACATTCCGGGAAGTAGAAATGCTGGGTCAGAGGGTATGGCTTTTGTCCTTTTCGTAGCATCTGTCACATTTTCCTCTGTGGCATTTGCCCCAGACTGCTGTCCCTCAGTCCTGTGTGTGGAGGGATTTCGGTGTCCCCACACCTTGGCCCTACTCCACCTTTTGGAGCCTAAGAGGCTTTTGTGAAGAACACAGCATTGAATAAAAATATGAATACTAGCTGCAACTTTTTAATGCCACTCGGTGCAAGGCATGATCTAAGTAGTCTCATTTTTAATCTTGTGTGTGTGTTTATGTGTTATATTGGGATTGAACCCAGGAGCGTTCTACCTCTGAGCTACACTCCCAGTCCTATTTTATTTTTTATTTTGAAACAGGGTCTCACTAAATTGCTGAGGGCCTCTCTAAGTGGCTGAGGCTGGCCTTGCACCTCTGATCCTCCTGTCCTAGCCTCCCAAGTACTGGGATTACAGGCATGCACCATGACCCGACCCCCTGCTCATTTTTAATCTTAACAACACTGAGATAAGTGTTGCACTCTTTGACAGATGACAGAAGTAAAATTCAGAGTGTGAGAGTAACTAACCGAAGTCCCTAGCTAATAAGTCATGGAGACGGATTTGAACTAGAATCAGTCAGATTTCACTTTGATGCCATGTTTGCACGTGTGAAGCCCTGTGTCATTTAGGCATTGCTCTTCTGAGCTGAGCTTTGTTTACAGTCCCTGGGGCTCCCAGCAGTCTTACCTTGTGTGTGGCAGGATCATTCCCTTACTTAAAGGAGACATGTGGAGCACCTCCTGCATGGGCGCTCTCCTAAGTCCTGGGCATGCACCTGAGAGCAAGATAGACACTGTGTCTGCCTTTATGGACCTTGCAGAAACTAGCACAAATGATTCTGATTCTGCAGTTGGCCATTGAGATAGATGTGAGGAGACACAGAGAAAGTGGGGAGGGTGCTCTTCAGGTTGATGGGAACTAATGAAGGAGTGAAGGGAAAGGAGGGCTTCTCTGAGCAAGCGGAGGATGTGTGGGTTTGAATCTGAAGAATTGGGTAAGAAATATTTCTTGCAGAGGTTATAACATGTGTAAAGGTCCTGGGGTAGGGAAGAGCAAGCAGTGGTGGAGAAAAGGCCATGAGCTGTTGCGTGGAGGGGCAGGAGGTGAGGTGAGGTAGTTAGGATGGGGCTTAGGAATTTGCTCCAAGAGCTGGGGGAGCCTTTGAGCCTTGAGGTGGCAGAGCAGCATGAGTGTTGTGGACCTTTGACTGTTCGGTTCTTATTGCAGTACCTTTTCTCACAAGCCATGGACTTTAGACAAGTTAATCATTTGGCAGTGGTAACAGCACCCAGCTCTGGGTGGTTCAGACGGGTGCTTTCAAGGAATCTGGAGTGCTGTCTGCAGTATGAAATACAACACATTTGGACTCAATGAACACGAGTACATATACCATATACACGTTTCCCCAAGATGTGATATTCAGTTTCATTACCGGTCACCATTCCCTAAATCCTTTTTTTTTTTTTTTAAATACTGGTGATTGAACCCAGGGGCATTCTACCTCCAAGTTACATACCTACCTAGCCCTTTTTATATATTTATTTATTTTTTAAATTTTGAATCAGGGTCTCTCTAAGTTGCTGAGGCCGGCCTTGAAACTGCAGTCTTCCTGTCTCAGCTTCCCAAGTGCTGGGACATGCATGCAACCACCATGCCTGGCTCCCTACATCTACTTATAAAACACTAAGATAATACAGGTCAGGTGCCTGGCATGCCATATGGGGGGCTATCATTGTCATTGGAAAGGTTGTCTGGCTGCAGTTAGAGGGGTCAGTGGAGTTATAGGCCCTGAAGGTGCAGAAGGACACAGATCTCCACGTCTGTGTTCAGGACCCAGGAAGGAATTCTGCAGAGCTCTCTGGCTATGGAGCTTCCCAGGGGTGAGGAGCGGCTTGTCCTCATGCTTCAGATGGTCACATCAAACCATGTGGCTCAGTCATCTTTGACTTGGTTGTTTACACTCAGAATGGCTTTTTCCTGGAAGCCTCGGAGTCATTGTGAGCCACCCACTTCTTTATTTTAAGTTGTTGTGCCTGATTCTACTTCCCTTTTCACAGCCAAAGGTTGGAGCCTTAGTGGAATTCATTTGCATTTTCTGCTAAGTGCACCATCATCTTCTACTCTTGGACTAGTAGGCGGGGCCATTCCCTGTACCCTTCCCTGTCCCCAACAGCTGTCAGGAGAAAGTAAGACAGTGCATTATTGTTCTCCAGGAAACGTCCTAGATCCTGGGTGCAGAGATTTTCCAAGAAACCCGTGTGAGGTAAGTCTGGAGAGGTAGGCTGCGGGGAGCCACCCAGGAACTCTAGAGGCATGATGGTGCTTCATGGATCCAGGTCCCCAGCTGTCTACATAACTGAGGCCAACCCTTGAGCACCTGATCCCTGACCATTTAAGCTCCCCTTGAAGGACAGTGTAAACTGCCTTGGTCCTTCAGGAGAGAATACTGACTGTAACTCTGATTTCTTTAAGTTAGAGATACAGAGCTTAGAATGATTTGTGATGATGATAACGATAGAGGTGGTGGTTATGAGGGTTTGTGCACTCCCCAAAATTCACGTGTCGAACCTCAGAAAGTGATTGTATTTGATGATAGGGTCCTTAAAGAGGTGATTATGTATGCCTGTAATCCTGGTACTTGGGAAGTTGGGCTAGGAGGATCGCAGGTTGGAGACCAGCCTCAGAAACTTAGCAAGACTCTTAGCAACCTAGTGAGATCCTGCTTCAAAACAAAAGCATTTTTTAAAAGGGCTGGGAGTGTAGCTCAGAGGTAGAATGCCTCTGGGTTCAATCCTCAGTACCCTCCCCCCCACACAAACAAGGTGTTTATGTTAAAATGAGGTTGTCACCCTGGGCCCTAATCCAGTCTGAATGGTGTCTGTATAACAAGAGGCCATTTGAATGCAGAGACACTAGGGGTGGGCAGGAGTGCACAGAGGAAAGACACAGTAAGAAATCAGCTGCCTGTGAACCAAGAAGGGAGACCAAAGACTTAGCCAGGCCTGCCGACACCTTGATCTTGCATTTCCAGCCTCCAGAATTGCAAGAAGATGCATTTATGCTGTATAAGCCACCCAGGCTGTAGTATTTTGTTTTCTGGGCCCCCATAGACCAGTACTGTGGTGGTAGTAATGAAGAAAAATAAAAATAGGTAGCATATATCAAGCACTTCCTGTTTGCCTTTTAGGAATCTTCTCATTTAGCCTTCATACCAATCCTCAGTTGCTTGCCCAGGGTTCCCCAGGAAGTGGAGGCCCGGCTCCAGTACCTTTCCCCTGAACCTCCACACACCTGGCCTAGTACCTGTTTAGTTCCAGGAACCAAGGCAGGAACTTCGAAGGCAATCTTTCTGGTCTTCACAATGACTCTCCAAGGTAACTTCTCCCATTTCCACTTCTCACATATAGAAACTACAGTTCAAAGTGGCCCTAGGTCACACAGCGAGTGTATTAGTTTCTCGTGGCTGCTGTAACAAATGACCACAACCTTAAAACAATACAAATTTATTCTCTCATAGTTATGGGGGCCCAAAGGCCAGAACCAAGGTGTTTTAGTGCTGCATATTCTCTCCAGGCTGAAGGGAAAAAATCTGTTTCTTTTCTCTTCAGCTTCTGGTGGCTGCCAGCATTGCTTGGCTTGTGGACACATCGCTCTACAGTTTCTACCTCTGTCTTCACATCACCTTCCCCTCCATGAGCATCTCTCTTCTCTGCTGTTTCTAATCCCCTTCTGGACCCCCTCTGCGAAGTCATGTGATTGCATTTATGGGCCCACTTGGACAGTCCAAGATACCTGCCTCCTCTTAAGACCCTTAACTTTATCATGTCTTTTGCTCTTATGGTGATATTGACAGGGTCTGGAGATTAAGAAGTGAGGGTATCTTTCAGGGCATTTCCTTTCCGCCTTCCCCAGTGAGTGAGTGAGCGGCAGGGGGATCCTGGATTCCAGAGCTCCTCTGACTCCGAAGACACCAAGGGTGCAGCCTGTGGCCGCCAATTCTTGGGAAGCTGGCGGTCTCATGCCTCCCCCCTCTTTCCTGCAGTGCTATTTCTGGAGGTGGGGGTAGGGGTTAGAACCATAGACTGATGCTAGTTAAGAGATATTGGGCCCAGTAGCTCCATTGCTGGGAACTCACCCTGCAAAAATAGCCAGTCAGTCCCTAAGACACTCAGATGTACTTACTCTTTGCAATAACAATGACAACAAAAACAAAAACCTGAAAACTTTCTAAATATCCATCCACAGGGGACTGGCTAAATAAAATATGATACCCTCAAGTTCAATGATTAAGCTACCATTGGAAATAATAAAGTGGATTGACCTGAAGTGATGTGGAAGATGGCCATGATGTATTATTAAAAATGAAGAAAAAAAGTCGGGTGTGCTAGTATATGTCTACAATCCCAGCACTTGGGAGGCTGAGACAGGAAGATCGAAGGTTTGAGGCCAGCCTCAGCAACTTAATGAAACCCTCAGCAACTTAGCAGGATCCTTTCAAAATAAAAAAAAAGGGGTTGGGGGTCCCCAGGACAAAAAAAAAGAAGAAAAAAATTACCCATTCTTATTCAAGTATTGTGTGTGCACGTGTGTGACTGTTAAAGAGTAAATAAAATGGATGTTCAGCTCCTCATTTGCACTGGCCACATTTCAAGTACTCATGAGCCACACATGACCAGTGGCTGTGGCATTGGATAGCACAGGTGTGGAACCTTTCTGTCGTCTCAGAAAGTTCTCCTGGATGGAGCTTCTTGACTCTGGACTCCCTAAGGTCTCAGGAGGAGGCCTTTCACTTTGTGTGATAGGCCCAGGTGAGTGTTTGCTTTTCAGGGGTAGTCAGAGGAGGAACACGGATTGAATCCAGGGGTGTTCTAGCTCTGAGCTTCACCCCCAGCCCTTTTTATTTTTTATTTTGCAACAGAGTCCCGCTAAGTTGCCAAGGCTGGCCTCGAGCCTGCGATCCTCCTGTCTTAGCTTCCCAAGTGCTAGGGTTACAGGTCTGCATCACCATGCCTCTCTGCATTTAAAGGAAATAAATAAATAAGCCCATATGCTAGAATCCAAAACATGGGAACCCCCAGGGTTCCCAAGGTAGCTTCTATTTCTTAACCTTGTGGTTATTACTGAATTGTCATTTAAAATGTATTTTTGTATGTGGATATACTTCTCAAGTGCATTTCATAGTACAAATACTTTGAAACATACAAGAAGAAAGACAAAAAGAATGGCTTGGTAAGCACCCTGCGGCCAGGCCGGAGGTTGGAGCCTCTTGGCAGGCTGGTTCGGGTCCCTGTCCTAACAGCACTTCACCTGCATGGGCCTCAGTTTCCTGATTTGTGGCAGGCTGCCTGCTCCGCCTGCCTTACAGTGTCGGAGCGAGATTTAGAAGCATGATGAAGCATGGAACTTAGGAATACGCTGCACAGAGGTGAAGGGTCGGGGAGTAAGGTAGTGAGTTAGCAGAGGCCTGAAGATGAAGATGCAAGCCCAGAGGGGCCGTGGCGGCTGCCTTGGCTCAGAAGCCTCGCCTGCTCCCAGGTCTAGTCACCAAAGTCACTAGAAGCAGAAGAAAGTGTTGCTTCTCCACTGCCAGTCATGGCTGGGTGATTTTGAAACAACAACAATCTTATTTTGTTTATTTAGCTGGTGCTTATGAAGCACTTTCTCTTTGCCAGGTACTGTTCTAAGTGCTATACAAATATTTACTCACTTAATCCTCCTACAGCCCCAAGGTAATCTTTGTTAGCGTGTTCTTTTCATGTGGAAGAAAACCAAGCCTCAGAAAGGTCAAGTGACTTGCCTAAGGTCACACAGCCAGTAGCAGGTGGTTGTCTAACTAAGGAAGACTGTGCTTTCCTCTGTCATCTTTTTTCCTCGAAGCTCCTCCTGTCCCCATTGGATAAGGCCAAATGGTTCCTTGTGACAGTTTATCTATCTCAGGGGCATGAGGTTTGGGGTGGTAGTTTTACTTTTCAGCTTTTTTTTTTAGGAACCCGCATACTCTTTTTCCATAGTGGCTGTACTAATTTACACTCGCCCCAACAGCACAGAAGGACTCCTTTTCCCTGCATCTTTGCCAGCATTTATTAATTTTTGTTTTCCTAATAATAGCCATTCTGACTGAGGTGAGATGGAATCTCGCTGTAGTTTCGATTTGCATTTCCCCGATGGCTAAAGATGTTGAGCATTTTTTTCCAGGTGTTTATTGTCCACTCGTATTTCTTTTGAGAAGTGTCTGTTCAGCTCTTTTTGCCCATTTATTACTTGGATCACTTGTTCTTTTGTTCTTCATTTTATATATTCTGGATATTAACCCTCTGTCAGATGTATAGCTGGCAAAGATTTTCTCCCATTCTGTGGGTTCCTTTCATTCTGTTGATAGTTTCCTTTGCTGCACAGAAGCTTTTCAATCTGATGTAACCCCATTTGTCCATTCTCGCTATTATTTCCTGAGCTGTTGGAGTCCAATTCAGGAAATCATCGCCTATATCTACATTTTGATGTGTTTTCCTCTTGTAGTTTCTTACCTTGAGGTCTTTGATCGACGTGGAGTTGACTTTTGTACAGGGTGAGAGACAGGGACCTAGTTTCAATCTTCTATAGGTGTAAGTCCAGTTTTCCCAGCACCATTTGCTGAAGAGGCTGTCTTTTATCCAGTGTCTATTTTTGGCTCTTTTGTCGAGAAGCAGTTGGCTGTATGTGTGTGGGTTTTTTCATGACTCTTCCATGCTGTTCATTGGTCTGCGTGTCTCTTTTTATGCCGATACCATGCTGTTTTTGTTACAATGGCTCTGTAGTATATTTTGAGAGCAGGTATTGTGATGCCTCCAGCCTTATTCTTTTCACTCAGGCTGCTTGGGCAGTTCAGTCTTTTTGCATCCACATGGATTTAAGCACTGTTTTTGTCTAATTCTCTGAAGACCATCATTGGGATTTTGAAGGGACTGCATGGAATCTCTGGGTCGCTCTGGGTCCTGTGGCCCCTCTTGTCAG
>PVLC010050408.1:0-11885 GCA_004027655.1 Graphiurus murinus | reverse complement strand
ATAAGCATTGAAGTTGATTTAATTGTAGTGGACGCAGGGGGCAGAGGGACGCCCTCAAGCAAGTGATGTAATTACACAATCATATCAAGGTCACTCACCGAAGTGAACCTGAGGGGGAGGGAAGGGGAGGGGATTGGGGTGGGAATCGGGGAAAGGGTCAAATGAGAACTATGTGCAAATATGTTGTTAACAACCCGTAGTTAACAAGGATGTATGTTATATTGCACGAATTACTACAATAAAAAAAAAAAAAAAAGTATACAAATTAAAATATGTTTAAAGTGCTGAGGAATATAAATCTAGGATATAATAATGAAAGGCATTTGGACAAAATGTTTGTAATTAACAAAAGGTATGGACTAAAAATAAATTTGACAGTTGCCAGAAATATATTTAAAGCCATAAAACTAGATAAGCTCTAAAATAAGTAATCATAGTTAAAAATATCAAAGTTCAATTACTGAGTTATGAGACACACCAACAATGTATGTTACTCCATCTTCACTACTTAATAGAACAAAATAATAATTTTCAATTGTACTTTTAATATATTTTTCTATTCTTCATTATCAAGTTATTTTTATTACATTAGTGCATAAGATATACATAATATAATTATATAAAATATGAATACGTATGTATATAAATGGATATGTATATATTACACATATATACTATGTATATACATATATTATACACTAATTGTATATATTATAAATAAATTTATACAAACTTTTTAGAGAAACACACCAATAGAATCAATGAATGGATAGATATATAGACAAATAGATGATTAGATAGATGACAGATAGATGATAGATAGATTGATAGATAAATAAATAGATAGAGATGATAGATACATTTTCAACATTTGTCTCATGTAATTATGAAACTGTCAAATCCCAAGATATATGGTCCACAAGCTAGAGACTCAGAAGAATTCATGGTTCTAGCCCAAAGGCCCATAATTTTGAGACCCAGAAAGAGCTGATGTTTCAGTTTGAATCTAAATATCTAAAGGGCCAAATTGAAGACATTCAGTTAGAAAAACTTCTTATTATTATTGGGAAGGTCTTCTTTCTTTTTTTTTCAGGTCTTCAACTACTTGACATTGGTCCACTTTAGGGAAGGCAATCAGTTTTACTCAGTCTACCAATTTATATGTTAAGCTCATCCAAAAACATTTGCACAGAAAACAAGAGATAATGTTTGAACAAATATCTGGGTACTTTGTGGCCCAATCAAGTTGAAACAAAAATTAACTATCACAGCCTGTGTGTGTGTGTGTGTGTGTGTGTGTGTGTGTGTGTGTGTATGTGTCCTTACAAAGTGTTTGCTTATATATTTCTTCTATATTTGTACAACCTCCAAGTTCTTAGTTTTAGGTGCTTATAAAAGTTTAAAATTGGCCAGACATGGTGGTACACACCTGTATTCTCAGTGACTCCAAATGTTGAAGCATTGAGGCAGGAGGATCACAACTTGGGGGGCTACCACAGCACCCTAGCAAGACCCAGTCTCAAAATAAAAAAAAAGAAAAGATTGAGATATAGCTCAGTGGTCGAGCACCCCTGGGTTCAATCTTCTGCACAGTGAAAAAAAAAATCTTAAAGTTGATAATTTTTATTTCAAAATTAAATAGCACATTTATCAATTATATTTGTATGTCACTATCACTACAAACTACATTATGATGTAAGACTATAATGTATATATATAAATATGTATAAACATAATTTCAAACATCTAAAAAATTACAAAAATATAAACATTACAAGAAATATCATTGTTATCTTTTATCCATAATCATTCATTGCTAGCATTTTGTCACATTTGCTTTATTACTCATGGACTTGCTCATTCTCTTTATCATTGTAAGTTTATATTTACATAATTCTAAAATGTCTGATAGTAAGTAGCATATATCATAGTCTTTTACCCATAAATACTTCATATGCATTTCCTGAGAATTTGAATATTCTCTTACAGAACCAAAGTACATTTAAAAAATTTTATTAAGTTTATAGTTTGTACAACTACTCTTATCTAATTATATTTCAAAGTTGTTGTTTATTTAGTAGTGTCATTTATAACATTTCCAACCCTTCAGTACAGAATCTAAACTAGGGTCAAGTATTATAATTAGTTAGTGATATCTTTCAATCCATTTAATTTGGAACATTTCACAGCCTGTATTTGTCATTTTGATATTGATACTTTGGAAGAAAAAGGTGCTCAACTATTGATTTATATAATAGAATATTTTTCATTTTCTTTTTATTAGATGTTTTCTTATACTTAAGTAGAGGATATACATTTATGATCAGAATACTGCATATGTAAATGTGTCTTCTTAATATATCACATCTGGAAGCAAATGATGTCTGGCACTCACAGTTAATGATATTTTTGACCACCTGATTAGAGTATTTCACTCTTTTCTTCAACTTTTAATAAATTGAATATGTTTTTTTTCTTGCAACTAAAAAGAAGTCTTTGAGGAGACTGCAGAATCTCAATACTCTTCCAAACATCCCTCTATGTTTACCATCTACTCTTTACTAAAGCAGTTGAAAAATATGTATTTTTCTTTTTTTATTAGTTTTATATAAAATTGGTGCATTGTAAACATACGTCTTTGTTAGGTGCAAGCTGATAAAGGCATATATGCACACATTTCTCATTTAATCCCTTCCCCAATTCCCACCCCACTCCCTCGCCCTCCCTCCTTCTCAAGTTCAGTTTAGTAATTGACCTTGATATATTTGTTAAAGTACATCGTGTGCATTAGGGTGTCCCCCTATCCTCCTGTCTATCCACTTCGGTTAAGTTAACTTCTTGCTCATTGAGGGTCTCTCCTTTTTCATCTGGAGACAGTCTTATACCCCATCTTCTCCGTGGCATCTGCATATTAGGGAGAATATATGTTTTTTACCCTTTGTGACTGGCTAATCTCACTTAACATGTTTTCCAGTTGCATCCATTTCCCTGCAAATAACATGATTTTGTTCTTCTTTATGGCTGAGTAAAATTGCATTGTATACATATCCCATAGTTTTGTAATCCATTCATCTGTGGTTGGACATCTTGGTTGCTTCCATAGTTTGTCAATTGTGAATTGTGCAGCTATAAACATAGATACACATGCGTTGGTCTGATAGTTTGGTTTCCCTTCTTTTGGGTAGATATCCAGAAGTGGTATTTCTGGATCATATGGTAGGTTCACTCTCAGTCTAAGGATCCTCCATATTGTTTTCCAAAGTGGTTGCACTAATTTGCAATCCCACCAACAATGTATTAGGGTTCCCACTTCTCCACACCCTCACCAGCATTTGTTGTTTGTGTTCTTGATGATTGCCATTCTGATTGGTGTTAGGTGAAATCTCAGGGTAGTTTTGATTTGCATCTCCCTGATTGCCAATGATGTGGAACATTTCCTCATACATTCATTGGCCATTTGTATTTCTTCTTTTGTGAAGTGTCTACTTAGATCCTTTGCCCATTTTTTGATTCGGTCATTTGTTTTCTTAGCTGTGATTTTCTTGAGTTCTCTGTATATCCTTGATATTAGACCTCTATCTGTAGAGTAACTGGCAAAAATCTCCCACTCTGTAGGCTCTCTGTTGAGGTTCTTGATAGTTTCCTTTACTGCACAGAAGCTCTTCAGTTTAATGCAATCCCATGTATTGATCTTCCTTTGAGTTTCTTGTACTTTTGAGGTCTTGTTGAGAAAGTTTTTACCTGTACCTATGTGTTGAAGTGTTGGTCCTATGCCCTCTTCGAGTAGCTGCAAGGTCTCCAGCCTAATTTCCAGGTCTTTGATCCACCTTGAATTAACTCTTGTGCAGGGTGAGAAAGTGGGGTTTATTTCCATTTTCCTGCATATGGTTAATCAGTTTGGCCAACACCATGTGTTAAAGAGGCTATCTTTTTTCCAGTGTATATTTTTGGCCCCTTCATCGAAAATCAATTGACTGTAAGCACGTGGGTCTGTTTATGAGTCTTCTATTCTGCTCCATTGGTCTGTGTGTCTGTTTTTGTGCCAATACCATGCTGTTTTTATTACTGTGGCTTTGTAGTAGAATTTGAAGTCGAGAATTGTGATACCTCCTGCATGGTTCTTGTTACTAAGAACTACCTTGACTATCCTGGGCTTTTTTTTTGCTCCAGATGAATTTAGGGACTGGTTTTTCTATGTCTGTGAGGAGTGACCTTGGTAATTTCATGGGTATTGCAATGAATCTGTAGATTAGTTTGGGGAGGATGGTCATTTTGATGATATTTATTCTGCCTATCCAAGAGCATGGTAGATTTTTCCATCTTCTAAGGTCTTCATCAATTTCTTTTTTCAACTTTTTATAGTTTTCCTTATAGAGGTCTTTTACCTCCTTCATTAGGTTTATTCCTAAGTATTTTACTTTTAGGGGTGCTATTGTGAGTGGAATTGTTTTCTGTATTTCTTTTTCAATGGATTTATGGTTGGCATACAGAAAAGCTTCTGATTTTTTAAGATTGATTTTGTATCCAGACACTTTGCTGAACTTCTTGATCAGTTCTATAAGTTTTTTGGTTGAGTTTGTTGAGTCTTCTAAGTATACTACCATGTCATCTGCAAAAAGGGATAGTTTTAGTTCTTTCCCTATTTTTACCCCTTTGATTTCCTTCTCTTGCCTTATTGCTCTGGCTAGAGTCTCAAGTTCTATATTGAACAGAAGAGGTGATAATGGACATCCTTGGCTTGTTCCTGTTTTTAGTGGGAACTCTTGCAGTTTTTCTACATTTAATATGATATTGGCTGTGAGCCTATTGTATATGGCTTTTATGATGTTGAGGTATGTTCCTTCTATTTCGATTCTCTGAAGTGCTTTTAGCATGAATGGGTATTGGATTTTGTCAAATGCTTTTTCAGCATCAATTGAGATGATCATGTGATTTTTGTCTTTGATTCTGTTTATGTGGTGAATTACATGGATTTTTTTTGTCTGTTCAACCAGTCTTGCATCCTTGGGATGAACCCGACTTGGTCATGGTGTATAATTTTCTTGATGTGGTTTTGAATGCGCATTGCTAGTATCATGTTTAGCAGTTTTTTATCTAAGTTCATCAATGATATAGGCCTATAGTTTTCTTTTCTTGAGCTGTCTTTATTTGGCTTTGGTATTAATGTGATGTTGGCTTCATAGAATGTGTTTGGGAGGGTCCCGTTTCTTTCTATTTCACGGAATAGTTTGAGGAGTATTGGGATTAGCTCTTCTATAAGTGTCTTATAAAATTCACTTGGAAAACTATCTGGCCCTGGGCTTTTTTTTGATGGTAAACTCTTAATTGCTATTTCTATCTCTTTGATTATTGTTGGTTGGTTTAAGTTTTCTGTATCTTCTTGACTCAATTTAGGAAGGTTATATATGTCTAGAAATTTGTCAATTTCTTCTAGATTTTCCATTTTACTGGAGTATAGTTTTTCAAAATAGTTTCTGATGATCCTCTGCATTTCCATACTGTCGTTGGTAATATCACCTTTTTCATCTCTTGTTTTAGTAATTTGGGTTGATTCTCTCTTTCTTTTGCTTAGGTTGGCCAATGGTTTATCTATCTTGTTTATTTTTTCAAGAAACCAGTTTTTGGTTTTGTTGATTTTCTGTATTATCTTTTTATTCTCTACTTCATTAATTTTTGCCCTGATAACACTCCCTCCATATTTACAACTTATTTTTGACATTCTACTGTGAAAATAGCCCTAATTTCTGTCATAAGTGTGTGTGTGTGTATGTTTGTGTGTGTATATGTGTGTACATGTGTCTGTGTGCATTCTAAGTGTGTATAATATAATATGGGCAATATAGTTATATGTATACATATATGACATGTAGAACATATACAAAAATTGGTATAGATACATAAATTCAATTTTTCATTGCTTATAATTAGTTATTTGTTTTTTCAAATGACCCCTATTAGCCTTGTGGAGCTCCTTCAAGAAAGGTAGTTCCTGTTTACATGTTATTTTCCTCTATCCTTACTTTTTGCATAGAAAATGATCTAGCTTCGTCAAATACCTAATCTGGTCCAGCTCTATAAACAGACTTCTCTTCAAGAATTCATGTTATTAGATATCAAGATTCAACACTTCTCTATATTCATACCCAGTGGGGCATATGTGCTTCTTTTGTCTTTCTTTGGATAGGGGTAGGAAATTAATGCATACATACATGCATACAGATATACATGCTTGCAAATATATATACACCTATACATACACATACATAGCCTTAATTACGCCTCCTCTCCCTCCCTTTTCTTCCTTCCTTTTTCTCTATTTTTTTCCATCCCTTGGGGTTCTTAGAATTTAACTCAGGAGTGCTCTATTACTAGTTATACTCCCTGCCCTAATTTACTTTGAAACAGTCTCACTAAATTATCCAGGCTAGGTTCAACTTGTAATCCTTCTGCCTCAGCCTTCCAAGTCACTGAGATTAAAGGTGTGAGCCACTGCAGCAGGCTCTTTCTTCTCTTTCTTTCTGTCTTTTCTTTCTTTTTTCCAATGCATTTAGGGCATTCAGTCAATGTTTATTTAGGTTTATTTGTTTTAGTTTGCTTTTAGTTTGAGTTCTTTCTCTTTCCCATTTCTTTTTATTTAATTTCTTTTTATAAATGCAATATTAACATTTATTTTACTTATTTATTCATTCATTCATTTATTTATTTATTTGGATTGAACTGAAGGTATTCTACCTCTGAACTACACTCCAACCCCATTTTATATATATTTTTTAATTTTGAAATAGGGTCTCCCTAAATTGTTGAGATTTGCCTCAAACATGCAATCCTCCTGTCTCAGCCTTCCAGTTAACATGGTCTTGTCACTCCATTCTGTGTTCTCTCAGGCCATCCTTTCTGCTTCCTTTGTATGTATGAACTTCACTGTGTTATTACAGGCCCTTATAATATTTCTTTCTTAAAATTTTTAATTCACAAATAATAATGTATATACATGAAATTTAAAGTGATATTTTAATCTATGTATTCATTGTAGGAAGTTTTAAACAAGCTAATTAGCAAATAGATCAGCACACAAATCTATTTTTGTCCTAAGAATGCTAAAAATCTATTCTTATAGCAATTGTTAAAATATTTTATTATGAAGTAGGACGTGTTGGTGCATGCTAGTAATCCCAGTATGAGGGAGGCTGAGAATAGGGAATCCGGATTTGCGGCCAGCCTCAGCTACATAGTAGGACCCTCCACAACTTAGTGAGACCCTGTTTAAAAAAAAAAAAGAAAGAAAGAAAGAATAAAACATAGGGCTGAGCATGTAGCTTGGAGGTAGAATGTCCCTGAGTTCAATCTTCAGTACCACACACACAAAAAATTATTATTCTGTTTTCACCATGTATACATAGATTACTAAAACTTCCACCAATCCAACCAAAACTTTGCATTCTTTGATGGTTTTCTTTTTCTATTCCAGCCTCTCTCTAACCCTTGATAAACATCTTTCTGCTCTCTGTTTTAGTGAGACTGACTTTTTAAAATTCAATATCTAAATGAGACAAGACAACACCTAAACTTCTGTGTCTGGAGTATTTCACTTAGCATAATATCTTTCAATTCCATCCAGATTATAGAAAATGTTATAATTTCCATAATTTTCAAAGCTATGTATTATTATATTGTACATACAATTCACGATTTTTATCCACACATCTGTAGAAAGACACTAGGTTGCTTCCATATCTTGACTATTATGAATAATGCTAAAATGAACATAGGAGTCCAGCTATTGCTCCAACATACCAATCTCAGTTTCTTTGGCTATAAAGCCAGAATTGGAATTACTAGATCATAAGGTAATTCTATTTATAATTTTTGAGGAAATTCTATACAATTTTTCAAAAAGGTTATACTTAATTATCACTAGAAATATTCAGTTGACCTTCCATGATTTCACAACCATGGATCCCACTAACTGTGGATGAAAAGTATTTTTAAAAAATGCTTTTGGTTGTTATACAGGAAAGCTTCGGATTTTTTAAGATTGACTTTGTATCCAGACACTTTGCTCAATTTGGTGATCAGTTCTGTAAGCCTTTTGGTTGAGTTTGTTGGGTCTTCTAAGTATAGTAAAATGTCATCTGCAAATAGGCACAGTTTTAGTTCTTCCATTCCTGTTTGTACTTTCTTGGGTTTCTTCTTTTTAATTGCTCTGGCTAGGGTTTCAATTACTATATTGAAAAGAAGTGGTGATAATGGACATCCTAGCTTTGTTCTTGTTTTTAGTGGGAACTCTTGCATTTTTCCCCATTTAATATGAGATTGGCTGTGGGCCTATTGCATATTGCCTTTATGATGTTGAGGTATGTTCCTTCTATTCCAATTCTCTTCAGTACTTTGAGCACTGAATGGGTGTTGGATTTTATTGAATGCTTGTTCTGCATCTATTGAAATGATCATGTGATTTTTGTCTTTGGTTCTGTTTATGTGGTGAACTACATGGACTGTTTGTGTATGTTGAAACAGCCTTGCATCCCTAGGATGAACCCAATTTGCTCATGGTGTATAATTTTCATGATGTGGCTTTGAATGTGCATTGCTAGTATTTTATTTAGCAGTTTTGTGTCTAAGTTCATCAGTGATATAGGCCTATAGCTTTCTTTTCTTGAGCTGTCTTTATTTGGCTTTGGTTTTAATGTGGTCTTGGCTTCATAGAATATATCTGAGAGAGTCCCATTTATTTCCATTTCACGGAATAGACTGAGGAGTATTGGGATTAGCTCTTCTATAAATGTTTTATAAAATTCGTTTGGGATCATTTGGTCCTGGGCTTTTCTTTGAGGGTATGCTCATTATTGCTGCTTCAATCTCTTTGATTGCTATTGGTCAGTTTAAGTTTCTATATTTTCTTTACTGAATTTAGGAAGGATATATGTGTTTAGAAAATTTTCAATATCTTCTAGATTTTCCATTTTATTGTAGTATAATTTTTCAAAGTAGTTTCTGATAATCCTCTGCGTTTCCACACTGTCGGTGATACTATCAACTTATTCATATCTTATTTTAGTTATTTGGGTTGGTTTTATCTTTCTTTTGGTTAGCTTTTTTTTTATCCATCTTGTTTATTTTTTGAGAGACCAGCTTTTGGTTTTGTTGGTTTTCTCTATATTTTATTCTCTATTTCATTAATATGTCCTGATTTTAATAACTTCCTGTCTTCTACTAGGTTTGGAGTTACACTGTTGCTGTTTTTCAAGGGCTTTGAGTGTGTCATTAGGTTATTTATTTGGTGATTTTCTGTTCCTATGTGAACTTCCATTCATTATATGCCCCCCAAAATAAAATACTTAAACCTAAACAAGGAGGTAAAAAAAAAAAACTCACAAGAAAAAATATAAAACATTGAAAAGAAACTGAAGAAGACTTTAGAAGACAGAAAGCTCTTCCATGCTCTTGGATAGGCAGAATAAATATCATCAAAATGACCATTTTTCTAAAAGTGATCTACAGATTCAATGCTATACCTATAAAATTACCAAGGTCATTCTTAACAGACATAGAGAAAACAGTTCTGAAATTCATTTGGAATGACAACAACAGCCAAAACAAAAACAAAAAAACAAAAACAGGATAGCAAAAACAGTTCTCAGAAACAGGAACCATGCAGGGAGTATCACAATACCTGATTTCAAACTATACTAAAAAGCCATAGTAAACAACAACAACAACAACAAAAAAGGAAATAAAAAAGCATGGTATTGGCACAAAAACAGTCACATAGACCAATGGAGCAGAATAAAAGCCTCAGAAACAAGTCCACACACTTAAAGCCAATTGATTTTTGACAAAGGCGCCAAAAACATACACTAGAAAAAACACAGCCTCTTCAACAAATGGTGTTGAAAAACCTGGCTAACCATATGCAGAAAAATGGAAATAAATCCCATTTTCTCTGCCTGCACAAAAGTCAATTCAAGATGGATCAAAGACCTGGGAATCAGACCAGAGACCTTGCAGCTACTTGAAGAGGGGACAGGTCCAACACTTCAATATATAGGCACAGGTAAAAATTTTCTCACCAAGACCCCAAAGGCACAAGAAATTCAAAGGAATATCAATACATGGGATTGCATTAAATTGAAGAGCTTCTGTACAGAAAAGGAAACAATCAAGAACCTCAACAGAAAGCCCACAGAATGGAAGAAAAATTTTGCCAACTATTCCTCCAATAGAGGACTAATATCTAGAATATACAGAGAACTCAAGGAATTCACCACTAACAAAACAAATACCCAATCAACAGATGGGCAAGGAACTAAATAGACACTTTAAAAAAGAAATATAAATGGCCAATAAATGTCTGAAAAAATGTTCAACGTCATTAGCAATAAGAGAGATGCAAATAAAAATTACCCTGAGATTTCACCTAACTCCAATTAGAATGGCAATCATTAAGAATACAACCAACAAATGCTGGAGAGGGTATAGAGAAGAGGGAACTGTATTACATTGCTAATGGGATTGCAAATTAGTGCAACCACTTTGGAAAACAGTATGGAGGATCATCAAATGAATGAGAATGAACCTACCATATGATCCAGTAATACCACTTCTGGGTATCTACCCAAAAGCATGGAAACCAAACTACCAGAGTAATGTATGTGTATCTATGTTTATAGATGCACAGTTCACAATTGCCAAGCTATAGAACCAGCCAAAGCCAAAATGTCCATCAACAGATGACTGGATTATAATACTATGAGATATGTACACAATGGAATTTTACTCCGCTATAAAGAAAAAATTTGCAAGGAAATAGATGGAACTGGAAAACATTATTCTAAGTGGGATTAGTCAGTCATGAATAGTAAAAAAATTGAATGCTGTCCCTAATATGGGGAAGCTGGGGAGAAGTAGTTCATAGGAGGGATTCTAGATGAAGAAGAAATCTCAGAGGAACATAGAAGGTGACCTAACTGCAGGTGATGGAATCGGGGAGTAAAACACTCTAATGCACAGGATGTACATTCACAAACATATCAAAGTCAATCACTAAGCCGAATGTGAAGAGGGAGGGATGAAGTGGGAAATGGAGGGGGTTAAATGAGTGCTGTGTGCATGTATGCCTCTACCAACTTGTACCTCACAAAGATGTATGATTACAAGACACTAATAAAAAAAATGCCTTGAACATGAAAAGATGTATTGAACATGTATAGACTTTCATTCAAAGTATATGAAAATATGTTGGTAATTTATGAAAATATGATTACATTTTATATAAAAGACTTGAACACTAATAGATTTTTGGTATCTGCCAGAGATTGTGGAATGAATTCTCCATAAAATCTGAAAGAGAACTATGCATTTATTTCCTTTTCTCCCCATCTTTGCCAATACTTGTTAATATTCACCTTTTTATAATAGTCATGCTAAACAGATGAGAGATGATCATAATGGTTTTAGACTGTATTTCCTTGATGATCAGACAAGTTAAGCATTTGTTTCATGTATGTTTTAGACATTCATATCCATTTTTCTGAGGAATGTCAATTCAGATCCATTTTCTATTTTTTAGTTAGAATTTTTCTTACTTTTGAATTATTTAAGATTATTAGGTATTATCGATACAAATTCTTATCAGATGCATAGTTTTCAAATATGCTTTTACAGTTTGTGGGTTGTCTCTTCATTATGTTGATTGTTTTCTTCATTGTGAAGCTTTTGGTTTAATGCAATCTTATTTGTCTATATATATATATATATATATATATATATATATATATATATTTTTTTTTTTTTTTTTTTTTTTTTTTTTTTTTTTTTTTTTTTTTTTTTTTTTTTTTTTTTTTTTTTTTTTTTTTTTTTTTTTTTTTTTTTTTTTTTTTTTTTTT
>PVLC010050407.1:0-10123 GCA_004027655.1 Graphiurus murinus | reverse complement strand
TCACAACTAAGAAAGCAAATAACCCAATCAAAAAATGGGCAAAGGATCTAAATAGACACTTCACAAAAGAAGAAATACAAATGGCCAATAAATGTATGAGGAAATGTTCCACATCATTGGCAATCAGGGAGATGCAAATCAAAACTACCCTGAGATTTCACCTAACTCCAGTCAGAATGGCAATCATAAAAAACACGAATAACAACACCTGCTGGTGAGGGTGTGGAGAAGTGGGAACCCTAATACATTGTTGGTGGGATTGCAAACTTGTGCAACCACTGTGGAAAATAGTATGGAGGATCCTCAGACGAATGGGAGTGAACCTACCATATGACCCAGCAATACCACTACTGGGTATATACCCAAAAGATGGGAAACCAAACTATCAGACTGATGCATGTGTATCTATGTTTATAGTGGCTCAATTCACAATAGCCAAACTATGGAAGCAGCCAAGATGTCCATCCACAGATGAATGGATTACAAAACTATGGGATATGTACACAATGGAATTTTACTCAGCCATAAAGAAGAACAAAATCATGTCCTTTGCAGGGAAATGGATGCAACTGGAAAACATTATGTTAAGTGAGATTAGTCAGTCACAAAGAGTAAAGAAGCACATGTTCTCCCTAATATGCGAATGCTAGGGAGAAGATGGGGCATAGGAGGGTCTCCAGATGAAAAGGAGAAATCCTTGATAAGCAAAGAAGTTGATTTAATTGTAGTGGATGCATGGGGCAGAGGGACACCCTAAGGCACATGATGTACTTACATAATCATATCAAGGTCACTCACTGAACTGATCCTGAGGGGGAGGGAGGGGGAGGGAATGGGGTGGAAATTTGGGAAGGGGTCAAATGAGAATTGTGTGCAAATATGTTGTTAACAACTTGTACTTAATAAAGATGTATGCTATATTGCACGAATTACTACAATAAAAAAATTTAAAAAAAAAGAAATATAGGAAACAGATTGAGTGTGTGTGTGGGCGGGGGTGGGGGGGTTGACATTGGACTACTTGCCCAGCTGTAAAACAGAAACAGACAAAAGAAATGGATAGAAAAGAGATTGAGTGTGTGTGTGTTTGGGGGGGGGGGGGTTTGACGTTGGACTGCTTGCCCAGCTTTAAAACAGAAAGAGACAAAAGAAATGGAGTGGCAGTAATTATAGAGAAGACAGAATAGTAATATGTTATAATGGCAGAATAAATGCATCTGCATTATTGATTGGATGTGAAATGTTTTGGAGAAAAAATTAGTGGTTACATCCATCTATCTTTGGCATGACTAGGTCAGCAAATTAAGTGTTGAGCTACCCTGTGGTACCATAATAAACTCATATGATTCTGAACAATATTTTGAAATTTCGAGAGAAACAAGTAGTATCTGTAGGACACAAATTGAACTATCTCAAGATAATTCATGCTTTCAAACTTAGATTTTATTACACTTCTGTTGATGATATTTGCAAAGCTGGATATACAGTGATCATGATAAAAATCAAGTGTTATTAAAAGTCATCACAAAGTGAGAAATGAAAGTAGAATTATCCATTGTACACTATCACTCCAAGATATGAGAAGTCATGTAGAGTATAAAAGGTGCACATTTTTCATTAGTAGGTACTTGTGGTGATAACTGGAATCTTAAATTAATTTTTATATGTTTTTGTGAAACCATGACTAAATTGATAGCATCAATACACTTATTAAGTTGTTTGAACCTAACTGCTTAATAAATGGTTAGCTATTTTTCTTGGCTTTGGTTTGCTGTGAAGAAAAATTGAGTTTAATTTATTTTTCCTATTGTAATAGTCTTGAATAAAGTCTTCCTTGCCTGTTTCTTTGACACTCTATTTTATAGTTTTGGAGCTTAGAATGATTAAGAAACTTGCTGAATTCCACACAGGTAGTAAATGATAGAGTCAAGAGTCTAGCCTAGGAAATCTGAGTCCTGCCTGAGCGTGAGCACACAGAGGATGGCATAGTACCTCAGGGGAATCTCTCATTGTATAATCCGAAAGGACTGACCAAACAACAGGCTGGAGTGAAGAAGGAAAGCAAAGCTCCAATCTCACATTGCCATTGTGGAGGCTGGAATCAGAGAGAGGGAAAGAGAAAGGGCTCTGCTCCTCACATCATAGAGGCCAGAAGCAAGAGGGAGGAAAAAACCTTATAAAATTCCCAAGGCCACACCCCTAGGGAACCCTTCTTAGCAACCAAGCCTCCTTCCAACATTGCTACCTTGTTTTCATGAGGGCTGGAGGACATTCCAAATCCAAACCATTACATTACAGGTTCATGTTTTGGGAGAGGAAAATGCATGTTCTCTTGATGAGGACAGGAAATTTTTCCCCTTTTATAGTTCCCAGTGGACTATGTCCAGGCAAAAGACATCAATGTCATGTTGGCCCAGGGCTTAACATCTTCTAAAACTAGAAATGTGAATTACTACTAAACTACCACACTTTCTAAATTTCCAATAATTAGAAGCAAGAAGAATCCTAGAGTTGGAATGGGCTAAACTTTGGATTATACAGAAACTGAGTCCAGGAAATATTGATATTGGGCTGAAACCTCTCAGAACTAAGGAGATTACAGTATACTTAAATAGGAGCCTGGAATTTAGAGTCAGAGAGAATCAGTTTGTGTGCCAGTTCTGTTCTGATAACTATTAAGAGGTTATGCATGTCCATGAGTTATCACAATACTTTACACACAGTGAGCACTCAAATGTGCACATAAACAAAAAATGTCTGACTTGGTTGGTGTCTACATTAATAGTCTTCAGAAGAAATCTTGATTCCAGCTGTAACTACAATTTCTTTTTGGTTCAGAGTGCTTAATTAAAGAAGCATGTTTATACTATGTAAGCTTTTGTTTTAGATAGAAGGTTTACACGGCACTGCTTGCACAGTAATGAGTTTGCTTAAATAACACTGCATGACTACCGTCCTTTGAGACCCGTGAGAAAACGAGCCTCTTGCAAGTCAATTCCAGCAATGAAAAAATTTACAAATACAATTGGCTTCCGTTTTGTGCACACTTTATATCCACTTGTACAAGGTGAGCTGATGTAGGATATCAGCATGAGTTCTCGGTGGGGAGGTCCTCTTGAGAGTTATAAAAGAAATGATCATTACTGTCAAGCCCCAGTGGTGTCTTTTTTCATTCCAGGCTAAAACTCCACTTTGACATTGCAGTGTTTTCTTATGCAAATTGTAATGACTGACATTGCATTGCAGCTATCTATTCCCCTGAAGATAATAGTAAGTGTTATAGAAATATAGGCTTGGGCAACTTCCTGAGCATTTTCCTACCACTTGGGCAAGTATAAATCTATTTCTCTAGTCTTGTTCCAGGATAATCATACTGAAGGGGTAGAAGATAAGGGAATAATACTCAACCCACTTTGATCCAGGAATTCACTCAAGAGTTTGTGGTGAAACTAGAAAATTATAGGGTTTGAATTAAGCCTATATAAACTGAACAATCATCCCAAAATGTTGATTAGCTCTGCAAGAAGTTCCACTGAGTGTTTTTTTTTCTGTGTGTATGTGTGCATAAAAATGACTACTCTATGTGTTGCATACTTGTTAACTCCTAAGCAATGTAGTTAAGTTTTGTTCTAACACAAGACTGAGCTGGAAAACCAAACAGACAATACAGCATTGATTTTCTTACCTAAATATTTATGAATTTGGGAAATTATTTCTGGGGAATAAGATGAGAGAGGTAAGCAAACTTTTGCTGCCGACTCATTCCATTTAATAACAGCTAAGAATTAGGTTTATTATATACCTAAGAAACCTATATGGGAGGAAAACAAATTATATCTGTGAAAATGATTGATTTCCCAAGTGGATCATAGTTTTACTTTCAAATAAACTAATAAAGACCAACCCTGTTTCATTTTCAGCCTACTAACAAATGAATCAAATAATAAATAAAGTTTAAAAACTCAGTTTGAACAAACTTAGTAAGGGTTTGAGCTTATATTTGTTATTCTTATTCTGGGAGTGAAGAAACAGATCCTTTCCAGTTGTTCATATATTACAGATGTAGATGTTTGTTTATTTATTATCTTTGTTCTATTTATGCAACTGAATGATTCATTAGACAAGGATTTGAAAGTTCTTTTGCCTTCAAGAAACATAGCATCTAATCCTGCCTTTTGCTATTTTGTGAAGATCCTAGTTATTTTTAAAATATACTTTTATTGGTGCATTGTACTTATACATCATAGTTATTTTTAAAATGATAAAAGCATACATACACACAGAGCTTGGTGTGTTTCCCTCTAGATACCTCCCCCATACATATCAGTGAGATTGGCATCCTATATGGAAATAGCATCATTTGAATTGTTTCCTTCATCAAATACCATTTTCCCCCTAACCACCTCCCTCCCCAAAATCCCTTCCACTATTCGACTGGTATCTCCCTTCTTTATCTGAAGTCTCTTTTGTTTCATATTCTCTCTCTAGCTTCCACGTATCAGAAAACACCTAAGATCCTCGACTTTTTGAGACTGGCTGATCTAAGCATAAAATTCTCCAGTTTTATCCATTTTCCATAACTTTGTTTTTCTTTATGACTGAGTAAAATTCCACTATGTGAATATACCACATATTCTTTATCTACTAATCAGTTTCTGGAATCTAGGTTGTTTTTAAAATTTGTCTAATTTGAATTGTGCTACTCTAAACATGAATAAGCATGTATCATTATACTATTCTGACTTTAACTTTTAAAAGTTTGGATTCCCCCAAATCAACATCCTCTTTTCCATATATAAGTTGTTGTGGATAAGATAGCTGAGAGTGGGCAGCTGATCATAATTCCATTAATATAATCCTTTGCAAATTTCCCATGGATATGTGATACGGCTAAATTCATTAGATTCACATTAGTAATATGAAAATTATTTTAATATTAGGGTACATTTAACATAAAACATAAGAAGAACATATTCTGTTTTGAAAGGTATAATGATTCTGAGCTGCAGGTACCTCAGCAGTGTTGTATATGACAAACTCTTAAGTGACACATTCCTATGAATTTTTCTTTCTTTCTTTTTTTTTTTTTTTAGCAGTACTGGGGGTTGAACTCAGGGGCATTCTACCTCCGAGCTATATTCTCAGCCCTATTTTTTATTCTTTATTTTGAAACTGAGTCTCACTAAGTTGCAGAGTGTCTCACTAGGTGGCTGAGGCTGGCCGCAAACCCAGATCCTCTGGTCTCAGCCTCCCAAATGCTGGGATTACAAACGTGTGTGCCACCACGCCCAGCTACATTCCTATGAATTTGAGATAGCAGGAATTAGAAGAAAAATACATGTCTGATATACCACTCAAACAATAAAACGTTCCTTAACTCTGAGTGGTGTGTGTGTGTGTGTGTGTGTGTGTGTGTGTGTGTGTGTGTGTGTGTGTGTTTTCCTGGCATAGAATGAAATTGGGAGCATTGATACTGAAAGCCCAAATCCCTTCTGCATAACTGTGCTTCACTTCATGCTACCTCGTGTTTTATGTAGATTATTTTTGCTAGAATTGCCATTGCCTGACTGCATTAAATTTTAATGCAGTTAGAGAAGACTTGGATTATATGAATTTCTGTTAATATCATCACATCTATGTATAAAAAACTTAAGGAAACTAAATGTTTTTAAAAAGACACGGATAAAGGAGTACAGTATAATAAAAAGAAAAGTGGCTATTTTTAGTGTAAATATAACACTATTTAATAATTAGTATCAAAATTTAGCTCAATATTTCACAATCAGATTCACAATAACTCACATTCAAGAATGACTTTATGTCTTTTCTTCAGTCAACATAGAAGCCAGTCAGTTTCTCTAAGTTAAATTCTTCAAAAATGAGTCTCTAATATGTGTAAAAATTTCTGACTAAAGAAAATCATTACTGTAATTACTCAATAATATATTATAAAACATGTAATCTGGCTATGTATACTGTATAGTGATGAACAGTATATTCTTACATATGCTGATAATAATTTATGTACTAAGTTTCAATATAACAGACTTAATCCTGACAGTGAAAGATTTCTTGTAGAGATTTTCATAAACAAAATTTATACCTTTTTTTTTTTTTTTTTTTGCGGTACTGGGGATTGAACTCAGGAGCATTCTACCTCTGAGCTATACCCCTAGCCCTATTTTTTATTCTTTATTCTGAAACCGAGTCTCACTAAGTTGTGGACTGCCTCACTAAGTAGCTGAGGCTGGCCGCGAACCCAGATCCCCAGGTCTCAGCCTCCCAAATGCTGGGATTACAAGCATGCGCCACCATGCCCGGCTAAATTTATACCTTTTCAAAACTGTTGTCTTATATGCATATAGACTATCCTAAAAAATAATAAAAATATTTTTTTAATTTTGATAATTTCCTGGATATAATCTTAATAGTCATAATAATAATTATTATAAATTAAAATGAAATAGTTGTTTTTATCTTTCATCATTAAGTAAGGAAGTTATTAATTTTGAGACCTCAAGAATTTGGATAAATGAATAGAGGCTTATCCAACTAAGTTTCAAAGCTTTTTTCAAGTGAATGAATGAATGTGTTAGGTTGGAGAACAATACATTCTAGAAAAACAGATATTAGTACCACTGATAGGAGTATTAGATAGATAGATTTGGTATTTCCTTCCTGTCTTAGTAAACATTTTATAGATAGTCTTTAATATTTATCTTTTTATCATATCTGGCCATTTCATTCCCTGTTATAGACTGGAGTTTCTATTTGGAATAATACCACTAAAACATCTTTTAGCATTTCCTTTATTGCAGTTCTGCCAGTAATAAATTCTATCAAGTTTTTGATCATGTGATCATTTTAAAAGGATAGTTTCACTGGATAAGTAATTTAAGGTGAAAGGATTTTTGTTCCTTTAGCATTTTAAAGTTATTAAACTACTTTCTTTATATTTGTCTTTATTTAAATGATGTTTCTATATATTTTATCTTTAGTCTTCTACATAGGCAAACACGTAAACAATGTATGCAAACAATGTGTAATTTTAATCTGGATATTTTTAATGTTTTTCTTTCATCTTCATATTAAGTGATTTTCCTATGATATGCTAAAGTATGTTCATGTTATCCAACATGAGATAAACTGAACTTTTTGGATCTGTAGATTATATTTTTTCACCATAGTTAGAAAATATTCACTCAGTATTTTTAGTATATATTTTGTGTCCCATATTTTTTCCTGAGTTTCACTCAGATCAAATATATCCATAATTTTTATTTTATTGCTGAGTAATATTTTTATAAATTAATGTATGTACCACAATTTGTATATCTGCTTACTACACATTTTTTCTTCATTTTTTTGTTGTTTTAAATAATCCAAGACTATGGGGAGATAACTGCAATGTGTCCTTCAATACACACACACACACACACACACACACACACACACACACACGCACAAATAAAAATAAAAAAAACATTTAAAAAAAACTGAAGAAGTAGGAGAAGAACATAGAGGTGGTGGAGGAGGAGGAGGAGGGAAGGAATCACTGGTATGTAAAGTATATGAGTCAAAAATTCTATATGACCCAAACAAAAATACTTAATTATGTTAAAAAATGGCTTTGAATATATTTAATTTTAGTATATTAGACAGATTCACAGGAGAAAACTTCTAATTCTCTTACATTCAAACAATACTCGAAGAAATTTAATTTAATGTAAATTTTGAATTTTCATTAGTTTAGTCAAAGTTTGCTCTAGATATAGAAAAAAATCCTGTGTGTTTTTGCTCTGTTTTAATTAGAATACAGTAAAGCACATGAATTTCAGTATTGCTTCTAGGCTTCAAGATTCAGAGGTTAGGGTGACTTTCTGTCATTAGTTACATAATGATATTTTTCGTTTGTCTAAGGACAGAGATGCTACTGGTGGTGTTCTCTATGGCTCTGACTATTGGCTGAAGATAGTGGATTTTGCCTTAATAACCTTTCTGAGGGTGCTATGAACACATCTGCAATCATGGAGGGTAGGCAGTCTACTTGCAGTAGGTTTGACAAGGAGTTAAACAATAAAAAAAAATTTTAAAGTTAGATTCCTCAGCTTCAGTTAGCCATGGCACAATTATTCTTCTTTCAATATATACAATGGATTTGAAACCTGTTAGCTTCATGGAATAGTTAACTTTATAGTTCATAGAAGAGTTTTGGTTATTTAAAGAGTTAAATCAAAACTGGTACAAACACTGGGACACTCTGTCTAAATGTTTCAAGAATGCATTATAAACTTTGTGCAATTATTATATCCAAGTAAACCAGAAAGGATAATGTAGGATTTTTTAAACTATAAACAAATAAAGAAAAATTTAACTGATTCATTGTTCCTCTGTCCTTCCTTCTGAAATAATTATGATGTGAACTTGCCACACATTATGCTAAAACAGCTTCTTTCTCCTTTTTTCATTCTACTCCCATTCCATCTCTATATCTAGGCCATCTTGGGTTGCTAGTATTAATAATGAGAAATTTTATCCCCAAGAAATTGTCTGAGGGTGTCAGATGGCAAATATGATATCTCTGATACACCATTACTAGACTTAAAAGCAAGGATTGTAAACAATCTGTACTTTTTATAGGAAGAAGTCATCTATATGCTACTGATAATTATCATCAGAGCCAGGTATATTTATTAATACTTTTAATCACCTTTTCTTAAATGTGTTTTCATAGAAATAATGATGTGAAGAAATCTCTGACTGTAGATATCAAAGCTTCTTTCTGAACTGGATCTGTTCATTGTTGATTAGCAAATGAACCACACCATTCCATGCAATCACTTTGTTTTGACAGTAAGTATGATTTGTCGCATGTATCCTTGCCCTGCCTTTTGCCAATTACTGGCCCATAGTTTGGGGATGCAATGAAGAATAGGGTATGATTATGCTCTCCCTGTACTCACAGTTGACAATCAAGAAGGGAAGTAACATACAAATTAATAAATGCAACAGAGTACATGAATGGACAAGTAGATGTTTAATTAACAGGGCAGAAAAAAAAAACATTGTAGTTTAATCTTGCTTTAGGTGTGAAAGGAAAAAAGGTTAAATGACCTTTGATAGGCATTTGAAGTTCTCCAAGAAGGCAAGGGAGGAAAGAGAAATTCCAGGCAAAGGAACTAGTATATAAAAATATTCGAAAGTGGAAGAAAAGTATGCTGTGTTTGAGATATATTACTAAGTCTCTGGAGTATAATGAGTGAGAAAGAACTGATGTAGAAGGCAAGGAAAAGGAATAGGTGGGGTAAATGAGGAAAGATCTTATGTGCCAGTCAATATATATGCATATACTAAACCTAGAATTTGAAGGGATGTGATAACCCGATGTACATTTCAAGAAATATATGTGGAACTCAGTGGAGAATAAACTACAGAGAAGAAGAAAAGAACATTGACTAGCAGACTCAGAAAAAGTGCAGGTAGGATGTGATAAGGTCTGGTTTTGGGTACTGGCAATGATGGGGCAAGGGAACAGAACCAACAGATATGTTTTAAATGATTTTAAGGAACAAAGAGGAAAGGCTCCAAATGATCCTCAGATTTTTGTCTTTGATAAATAAGCAGTATGGTGATATTATCTAATATAGAAGATAAGGAGGAAAGAATGACTTTAAAAGAGTGATATAATGATATTGTTATTTGTGATATGGTCTTTTCTTCTAGAGAGAAGTTAGGGTGACCATAAGTCTAAACTTGTACAGGGCAGTTCCAGTTTACAACCATTGTCTCAAGTGCTGTTTAATAACTGATACAGTATATGGTCATATTAGCTGTGACAGTATGCTATAAGAAAAAGCATGATTTTTTTGTTTTATCCTTTGAAAAGATTTTTCTTTTTATTTTATTTATTTATTTATTTATTTATTTTTTTGCGGTACTGGGGATTGAACTCAGGGGCATTCTACCTCCGAGCTATACCCCCAGCCCTATTTTTATTCTTTATTTTGAAACCGAGTCTCACTAAGTTGCAGAGTGCCTCACTAGGTAGCTGAGGCTGGCCGCGAACCCGGATCCTCCGGTCTCAGCCTCCCGAATGCTGGGATTACAAGCGTGCGCCACCACG
>PVLC010050406.1:0-10151 GCA_004027655.1 Graphiurus murinus | reverse complement strand
GTGCAGGGTGGGACAGGCAGTAGTGACCACTCTTCCCTGCAAGAAAGCACCTCTCCCCACCTGTCCAATTCCCTGGGATCCCCCAGGGCCAGGGCTTTAGCTGGACACACCTAGTTTGTCCTCCCCGACTCTGGGTCCAGGTGGTGAGTCTCAACAGGGGCACTCTTTGAATCAGAAGAGATCTTCATTGTGTAGGACTGTCTCAGGTTTGGCATCTCTGGCCCCTGCCCACCAATGCTAGGAACAGCACACTCCTGCCTCCAGTCCTTGTGACAACCAGAAATATCCCCCAGGGATAAGACCCCCAGGTAGTCTTTGAGGAGATGTCAGATCTGGCCTCTGGATGTGGCTTTTGGGTGGGAGTGAGGTTGGGCCTGTGTTGCTGGAGCTTTGGTCTTGGAGGAATGAGGGGGGCTGGGGGACAGGGTTGAGGGAGCTTCCTTTCCCTGCCTTGAGACAGAGCCCAAGCTCCCCGGTGTCTCTTTGTGCGAGGTGGATGCCAGGCATTCTGTCTGAGAGCCCGGCAACTGCCTGGCCATAAGACCGGGGCCTTGCTGCTGGGCACCGCTCTGAGCCTCACCTCCTCCCCACCAGGGAGATGGCAATATCCGCTACTACGAGGTGAGTGCCAACAAGCCTCACCTGAGCTACCTGACTGAGTACCGCTCCTACAACCCGCAGAAAGGGATCGGTGAGTGGGGCTTAGCTGCTGGGGCTCAGGGCGGCGGGAAGGGTCAGCGGAGCGGAAGGCACTGCAGCGCTGACTTGAAGCTGATGATAGCACAATATGGGTTGGATGAGTTATAACAGATGAGGTGTGCTTTGACCCATGGTTCCGGAGGTCCAGGGTGGAAGGACACATCTGGTGATGGCCGTCATGCAGCAGAGTCCCAGGGTGGCACAGGGCATCACGTGACAAGACAGGGAACCTATGTGTGTCTCTCTTCTTTTAAAAGTCACCAGGATTCAATGATGGAACTCAATCCTAATCACTCCCCAAAGGCCCCACCTCTCTACACCATAGTAAGATTAAGTTTCCACACTCTTGGGCTCCCAGCAGCTCGGAGTGTGGCTCAGTGGCAGAGTGCCCCTAGGTTCAATCCCCAGTACTGCAAACAATTTAAAAAAGTTTCCACAGCTGGGCATTGTGACACATGCCTGTAATCCCACTACTTGGGAGGCTGAGACAGGAGATTACAGGTTTGAGGATAACTTCAACTTAGCAAGGCTTTCAGCAACTTAGCGAGACCCTGTTTCATAAGCAAAATATAAGAAGGGTTAGGGGTAAAGCTTGGAAGCAGAATGCCCTGGGTTTAATCCCTAATACCATAAAAAATAAAAAAACTTTCCACACTCTTACTACCTCACAATGGGGATTGGATTTCAATGCATGAAGCCTTGGGGGACACCCGAGCCACAGCAGGGACTATACCTAAGGTGTACAGCAGCACAGAGGGGCAAGCCAGGAAGACTGCCCAGAGGAGGCAACATCAAGGAGCTGATGGAGAAGCAGAAGGCAGTGTTCTAGGCCAAGGTTATGCAGTTACAACAGCAGCAGGGAGATCCTCCTTTCTAAGTGTGTTAGAGGATTTTAGAAGGTCCAACTATATGTTGTCTATAAGAAACCCACTTTATGCCAGGTATAGTGGTGCATGCCTGTAATCCTAGTACTTGGAGACTGAGACAAGAGGATTGCAGGTTCAAGGCCAGTGTGTGGTAACTCAGCAAGATCCTGTTTCAAAATAAAAAGGCTGGGGGTGTAGCTCAGAGGTAGAGTGCCTCTGGGTTCAATCTCTGGTACCAAAGAAGGAAACCCACTTTAGCTAGGCATGGTGGGAGGATAAAAAAATTTGAGGCCAGCCTGGGCAACTTAGCAAGACCCAGTCTCAAAAAGGGCTGGGGATGTAGCTCAATGGTAGAACACCTCTGGGTTCAATCTCCAGTACATGATGGAAGAAAGAAAAGAAGGGAGGGAGGGAAGAAGGAAAAGGGGAAGGGAGGAAATTTAAATGTAAAATCAGACAGATGAAAAATAAAGGGCTAGGGAAAAATATACCATGCTAACATTAATCAAATGAAAGCTGGAAGCCGAGCATGGTGGTGCACATCTGTAATCTCAGTACTTGGAAGGCTAAGACAGGATGATTGCAGGTTTGAGGCCAGCTGCAGAAACTTAGCAAAACACAGTAACTTAATGAGACCCTGTTTCAAAACAAAAAATAAAAAGAGCTGGGGTGTGACTAAGAGATGGAATGTCCCTGGGTTCAATTCCCAGTACCCCCCCCCCAAACACACACACACACACACACACACACACACACACACACACACACACAAAAGAAAGTTGGAGTAGCCACCTTAAGAGCATAAGAGCACTTGGATCCCCAGGCTGTGGGGACAGAGTCAGGGAGCTGGAGCAGAGCAAGCTGCCTATAAAAGTATAGCTAAAATAGTAGAAATCCTTGAAGGTAGAGGCAGAGACCAACTATTTCAACTCCATGTCCCCAGCTCAGGGCAGCCAGGATAGATATTTGCTGGTGAGCAGTTTGCTGAGGGGAGATGGTAGGGGGAGGGCAGTCTTTGTTCATGTCTCGGTCGTTGGGTCCCTGTGGCCTCAGCCCAGCCAGAACCTCTGTGCTCTCCTTGGCCCTCCATCCACAGGTGTCATGCCAAAGAGAGGTCTCGACGTGTGCTCCTGCGAGATCTTCCGTTTCTACAAGCTGATCACAACCAAAAGCCTCATCGAGCCTGTGTCCATGATTGTGCCCCGGCGGGTAAGGGTGGTGGGGCCTTCTGGGAGGAAGACGGGGCACCCATCCTGGAGAAGACAGATCCGGGGTGTCAGGGTCCCGAGTGCTCTGGCCCAGGCCTGAGCAGGCAGCCACAGGGCAGCTGAGGGCTACTCCTCGGTAGGAAGCCCTTCTCGTGGTCAGGGTGACATCACCAGGGCCAGGAGTCCTGGGTCTCACCTCACCTCTGCCCTTGGGCTGCCCTTTGCCCTCTGGGCTTGGGTCTCCTCAATTCAGCGGAGGCTGGAAAATCCTGGGCTCCGACTCCCTCTCCACCCAGGCAGCCTCCCCTCCCGCTGCCCCGCCCTGTCCCTCTCACTGCTCGACCTCTCCTGCAGTCAGAATCCTACCAAGAGGACATCTACCCGCCCACAGCAGGGGCCCAGCCCTCCCTGACGGCCCAGGAGTGGCTCAGCGGGATGAACAGAGGTGAGGAAGGCAGGAGCTTCCTGAGCTGTTGGGAGAACGGAGAACGTGAGATGGCAGGTCACGTGTGGGTCGGGTTGTCCTTACAGAGCCAGCACAGGGCTTCGCCCGGCAGCTCACGGGTTGCAGCAGTGCCGTGCACGCACTGTGCTGTTCCCAGGCTTCACCCAGGGCTCCTGCCTGCCTGCAGCTGTCCATTTCTCCTGCACCTGCTGCGTGTCTGCATTGGTGCCCATCTGCTCATGGCCGCTCAGCCTTCTCACAGCCCTCTGCTTTCCTCCCAGAGCCAATCCTGGTGTCCCTTAGGCCCGGCTCCCAGCTGCCGAGCTCCCGGCCACTGCCTCCAGAGAAACCCCTCTCCACTTCCGGCGCCCCGGCCTCCGTCATGCCCTTGGATCCCACGGTGAAGCTGCCAGCACAAGATGGCCGGAGGCCCTTCTCCCTGCGGGAGGAGAAAGCACCCAGGTGGACAGCCGAGCACAGGCTGGAGGAGAAGAAGTCCTGGCTCACAAACGGCTTTGACATTTTCGAATGTCCCCCACCCCGGACAGAGAACGAGGTGCGAAAGGGGGCACTTGGGGGAGGGGAACAGTGCAGCCTCCCACCCAGGAGAAGGGCCTAGAGAGAAGGAGGGAGTGAGGGCGGCCTGGGCTTCTGCTTGTCTCACTTGGCTAATTCAGTCCACAAACAGACAGTGAGCACAGCCTTTGTGTGTCCAGATGGGTCCACAGACAGACAGTGGGTGCCGTCTGTAAATACAGAGGCATTGAAGCCTCTTCCAGGGCTGACATTCTGGGATTTTCTGGGCTTTGGGGATCAACATTTGTGAGATGCCTACTAAGTGCCACAGCCAGGGGGCAGGCACTTTGATACAGCATGTGATCCAAGTCCGGGGAAATCAGTGTGGAAGAGCTAAAGTGTGAGGGCTGGCATCTCCCGGAGGGATTCTGGTGGTGGCCCCACTGGGCATTCACTGTGGGTCCTCACACCTGGACTGCATGTGCCTAAGCTACAGCTTCCACGTGTAAAGGGGTGTGTTACCACTGCCACCCTTATAGTTGTGTCATGAGCATCCAGGGGGATAACAAAGACCCTTAGGGGCCACCCAACATCTAGTAGCTATTCTGTACTGCAGCTGCAAATGGGGTCGTGGTGAGGTTAATATTCTAAACCCCAATACCAAGAGGAGGAAATCAAAGCTCAAAGAAGGTAGGTAACTTGCATAAGGTCACACAGTCAGGGATGTTGAAAACGCCGATCTTCAAACTTCAGGACCCCATTCCTTAGGGATTCCCAAAAGGCAAAATGTGTCTAAAACATTCAGGTCTTCTTAAAAATCATTTATTGGGTGAACTAACCAAGATTTTTGTAGATGATCAGTACAGGGACCGCCCCTTCCTTAATTCACTTTACCTTTCTAAACCAGAGAGGGGTAGTGTTTCTGCCTTTTTGCTGGCAGTCTGCTCCAGAGTCCCAGGCCACCCAGGTGATCTTGCCCTCTCCTCTGCTCTTCCAGCTGCTGCAGATGTTCTATCGGCAACAGGAGGAGATCAGAAGGCTCCGGGAGCTGGTGACACAGAGAGAGGTGCAGGCCAAGCAGTTGGAACTGGAGATCAAAAACTTGCGAATGGGCTCAGAGCGGTTCTGAGCAGCGCCCCCCACCCCACCCCACCCGCCATCCTCGCCCTCAGGGACACCGCTTGGCTCTGTGGGGAGGTCCAGGACCAAACCACGAGTCCCCCAAGAACAACCACTATTTCTATATTTTTTACCAGAAAACAAAACTCTCCGTTGCTGAAAGAGATTCCAGGGGGACATGGTGCCGATCCCGATTTGCCTTCTCGCAGCAGCAGTTTCTGCACTGACTGTGTTTTTAGATGCTGTCTCGCCTTCTGTTGAGTTCTGCTTTAAGGGTCCACAAGGAGCTATAACTTCTCCAGGGAAAAGAGCACTGTAGACAGAGCTGGAAGGACCTGAGAGGTCGGTCTGCCTGTGACCTTCAAACTACGGTCCATAGAGTGGGGGGAAAGTAAGGCCGGAGGGCTGTGCCCCCTCCACCCCCACCCCCATTCCAACAGATACTCCCCTTCTGTTTCATATGTCAGGCTGCTAGAGAATACATAATTGTGCAACTAAAAAAAAATTTTTTTAGAAGTTTGAAAACCAGTGATCTGGCCCCAACTCACTCATTTTACAGGTGGCTAAGCTGAGGCAGAGAGGCCAGCTGGGGGACTGGGCTGAGATCCAGGTCTCCAGGGTCTGTCTGCTGTTTCTGGCCTGATGCAGTTCTCAGCACCTAAAGCAGGAATCCATTGGATGGATCTGCCTCAACTTTGCTCCAATTTAGTTGGTGACCTTTTGCAAAGTCCTTCTTTCTCTGGTCTCAGTTTCTCCATCTGAACAAGAGGGACCCTGGAATGAGATCTGAAGAAATCCACATGTGGAGTGATAACCTGGGTTTGCTGTGGTAGCTCACACTGGCAAAGGGGACAAGGGGCTTTAACTTGAGGGGACCGAGTCAAGGTTCAGCCCAATTCCAGAACATAGACAGGAGGTCAAAAGCATCCTTTTCAGCCAGAATCAGCTGGATCACAGGGCACGGACCCTGTCCCCTATGTGGGGATGCAGGCCTCAGAGCTATGTCCATGACTGCTGAGGACACAGTCTGTCCCCTTCAGGACAGAGGCAGATTTCAGCCCAGATTAGCAGAAGAGGCCCCCAGAGGCAGGAAGCCCCTCGCATTGGAAGCCAGCAGAGCTCTGTGGCCACCCACCAGTCAGGGTTTTGAGAGAGGGATGGAAGCCTTAGGCAAGGAAGTAGAACCAGATGGCCTTGAAGTTTCCTTCGGCCCCTAAGTTTTTCTGCATTCCTCCTTTGTGAATCTGGATCCTGAGCCCTGCTCTGAGGCTCTTCCTTTCTCAGTGGTCAATTCAGTAGCCCAGCCAGAAAGTGGGAACAATGAGAAATAAAATTCATCCCTCCTTACCCAGGAGGGGCAGACAGTACATTTTCCCCATCACACAGGGTGGCTCTGGAGCTCAGATAGGGACTACTGGTAGGTTTCAACTTGCGTAGCACTAGAATCTCCTCGGGAGCATTCAGGAAATGCACATGCCCAGGTCCCAACCCGGACCCACTGCAACTGAATCTGCGGAGAAGGGCCTGGGTCTCTGTCTGTTGTATAAGCCGCCCAGGTGGTTCTGCAATACAGTGAGGATGGAGACCTGCTGGACTAGTCCATCTGTACCTACCTGCAGTAAAGGTGAAAAGGACAGTGCATCCTAGACAGGAGCTGGGACTCACAGTGCTCAAACTGTGTTCCCATCTGCCCCTGCCCCCAGCCGTGGCTGGTGCCCCTTGTCTGCACACTCCAGAGGTTCATGCTTCCTGTCTTATTCTCCATTTCCTCTGTCACTGTGGCTCACTCCCAGTGAAAGCACCAGCCAGGTTTGCTTTGCTGTGCTCCAGAGCAAAAAGCCAGGGCCCAGGTACTCTCAGGAAGGCACAGGTCCCCACCCAGGATGTAGCCACCTGTTCCACTGTATTTGTGGCCAGCACCTCACAGTTTACAAAGCCTTCCCAACTCCACTCAGTGGTACATGCCCTTTGAACACAGGTCGGGCAGGCATTATAATCTCCAGGTTCAGAAAGGAAGACCTAACCTCAGAAGTGAAACCTCATGCCCCAGGTCACTGGCTGCCAAGCTGAGGGGGAGGGGTGTGCGGAGTTCACAAAGCTTCCACACATGACCACCCAGAGTCCCTTCCCAAGTTCTTCCCACCCTAAGAGACCCTCACCTCACTTAAAAACAGAACACAGGTGGCTTCGAACAAACTTTTTTTCTTCTTTCCTTTAGTTTTTTTTTTTTTTTTTTTTTTACATCTAGAATAAATTATTTAAATTATTTCACAGCAAGGGAGAGGGATAGGTAATTTTTATCAGATATTTTTTTAAGCCATCTTTTTTTTTAACTACATTTTTGTTTATGTTCTTGAGCTGGTGGAGCAGATGGCACCCACGGGCACCCTTCGCTGGCAGGGCCCAGCTCTCACTGCAGGCCCTGGGGGCCCCCTTTCTGTTGACTCAGGAACTTTTTGCATTGAGGATGGCGCTCTGAGTTGCGCTTTGGCTGGGGTGCACCTTAGCTCTACAATAACTGGGTTTCCTGGAACAAAACTTGAGGCTATGGTAGAGAGAAACAGGAAGTCAGAAACCAATCTATGCTCTTAATATGAAACCGTGCCTGAAACAGTTTGAATGATTGTTTTAATGTTTCTGAAATTCCTTGTATCTTTGTAAAAAAAAAAAAAAATTAAAATAAAATAGAGAAAAATGAAGATATGGAATTGTGCAATGGAAAGAATGTAACGAAATAATAAACATCCGGCTTAGACATTTTAATAATGGAGCTTACCTTTTCTTGATTTGTCCTACACATACCAATTAAACACATACTGTCTGGGCTGGGGAACAGGTGGGCGTGCACCCCAGGCCTCAGTCATGCTTGGACACCAATGCAGGCTGCTCTGGGAGGGGAAGGAAAGGCTTCCTGCAGGAGGTGGTAGGCCAAAACCAGACAAGTCAAGTAAGCAGGGCAGAGGACATTTGGGAGAAATGTCCCAAGCAGAGAAAAATGTATGTTCCCAAATCGAAAGGAATGCTGCGCGCAGATCTTCAGTAGGGCAGGGACAGAGTGCCTGGTAAGCTTTAGCCTGGGGGCAACTGGAGTTCCCAGGGTATTTCTTACAATTACCGGAAAGGCTGCTCTTCTGGGGAAAGGCCACGCCAACCTTGGTCCCACCCCCATGGCGCTGCAGTTTTCTGAGCGTTACTGGACTAGCGTCCCTAAGCGGGAGGCCCACCGTCTTCCAGTCCCCGCGCCCGCGATGGTCACCTCCAGTCCGGGGCGGGCGCTGGAAGCACCCTGCTGGAGGGAGGATGCGGGGAGGCCGGCTGCTGCGCGGGCCCGCCCCGCCCCCGCCCCGGGCCCCGGCCAAGTTTCGATTCCCCAGGCGCCCGGCCCGAGTCGCCCTGCGGGAGCCGGGAACCGTGGACGACAATGGCTACTGCAAGGGTGCGGAGCGCGACACCCCCGACAGCCCCGGGGCCCAGCCCCGCCGAGCCCGAGGAGGCGAGCGGCTGGCGCTGCCCAGAGCACCGCGACCGCCTGGTCGAGCTCTTCTGTCGCCGCTGCAGTCGCTGCGTGTGCGCGCTCTGCCCCTTGCTGGGCGCGCACCGCGGCCACCCGGTCGGCCTGGCGCAGGAGGAGGCAGCGCGCGTGCAGGTGGGGACCGCGCGGCGCGCCGGGCGGGGGGCAGGGGCGAGCCCGGGAGTAACGAGCGACGAGAGCGCGCGCCCAGGGTGTTCCCAGTTAGGAGCTGGAAACCGAAGTGGCCCCGAGGTCATCTAGACGTTAGACCTAAGAACGAAAGACTGAGTTGAGCCAAGACCACCAGTTGAGCTTCAGGAAAGGTGGGTTTGGGAGAGAGAACTTAGGAGCCCAGGCTGGTACCCAGATGTCTTTGTCCTCGACCGCTGTGTGTGTGTGTGTTGCGGGGGGGGGGGGGTGGTACTAACACTGCTGTGGGCTGGAACAAAATCCACCTTTTACTTAACAGAGGCAAGCCCCACCTATCCAGCCCTAGAGAATGGCTTGTGTGGACCCGGAAAAGCAACAAACATCTGTATTCTCTCTCTTTCTCTTTCTCTCTCTCTCTCTCTCTCTCTCTCTCTCTCTCTCTCTCTCTCCAGTTCAGAGACAGCAACTGTGAACTGAGAACTGTCCTATTGCCCCGGGAACCATCTCAAGTGCCCCCCACCGCCCTCTACCTACCTGTGCATTCTGCTCCTCCATCAGAGCAGACAGTACCCCTTATGGCTCCGGCAGCCAGCTGGCCATTATTAGCATTACAGTCATTTCAAAGATAACAAAAGAAAGAGTTTAGAACCAGGAGCAGACCTTGAACCCAGGACTCCACTAGCTGCTCTGCCCACCAGCCCTTTTTGTTTTTTATTTTTGAGACAGGGTTTCACTACATTATCCAGGCTGGCCTAGAACTTGTGATCCTCCTGCCTCAGCCACCCCTGCTAATTCTCATCTTGAAGCCTCCACTAGAGTGTAATCCTAATACTGTCCAGGGCCTCTGGGCTCCTGTTCCAACCCTGCCACATACTTGTTTGTGGCATTGGTCAAATCCCTCCTCTCTCTGGGCCATGGAGGCCTGCTTAGGTCTCCTGTGTCTGCAGAAACTTACTCTACCATATCCATCCACAAGAAGTCTGCGGTACCCCATGAGGACCTATTCCCTGCAGATCATGACCTACGACCATACTGTTCAATCCCCAGTGCCCAAAACAAATAAAAACAGTTAAAAAGGCTGCATTACCAAGATAGGTGTGGTTTGAGCTGCACTTAAGTGTTCATTTGCCCACCTGCCCATCTGCACATACACTCACACACATATCTACTCATCCAGTCATCCATCAGATGTCTGTTCAGCCCTGCCTGTGCCCTGAGTCAAGTCATAGATCAGACCTTCCCCTAACCTGGAGGAAAGCAGAGTCTGACAATACAGTGTAACAAGTACTGGAGTCGGAGAGACCAAGAGTGGTCAAAGACAGAACTAGGGGCAGGAAGCCCGAGAAAACTTGTTGGGGCAGGTGCCATTGGACGTGGCCTTGAAGGATGAGTAGGGTTCACCAGGTCCCAGGATAAGAAGCACCGGTGACTAGAGGGAATAGACAGTGGAGGTTGGAGGTGTCCTTGAGCCACAATGGACAGGAGCTGGCTCAGAAAACAAACGCAACAGGTGCTGGGTGTGGTGCTGCCCACCTATACTCCCAGTACCTGGAAGGCTGAGACAGGAGGATCGCAGGTTCAAGGATGGCCTGGGCAACTTAGTGACTCTGTTTCAAAAATTAAAAAAAAAAAAAAAA
>PVLC010050405.1:0-10126 GCA_004027655.1 Graphiurus murinus | reverse complement strand
CCCCCTGACCCCACCCCTCACCTAGCTATTTAAGCAGACCCTTCCTTAATAAAGATTGAGGCTTGATCAGAATCCTGTCTTGCCTCCATTCTTCTCGACGCTTGTTTGCTTCATTCCTTTAGGTTAAGCCGCCTTGGTCTCCCGTTCCCAACCCCCGCCGGCCGGGGCACAAAATAAACTTAGGCTTTATGTTTATAAAGGTAATACAATTATTTCAAAGTAAGAAAAAGTCTGTCTTTTTTTTTTTTGATCTGAAAGAACTTGGAAGTTACCTAACCATTTAGAGATAGATTTGATTCACCAGGAATCTTTATGTATACAAAAAATTAAAGATACACACACACACACACACACACACACACACACACACTCACACACACACACCTCTGCCTCATTGTCTTATATTACTGTTGCCATTTCTTTATTTTGTCCTTTTTTCTTATTCTTGCCATGTACTTATTTTGCTATGACTTAGCATATTCAAAATTTACATACATGAAAACAAAACAAAAGACATGTACTGGAGATTGAACCCAGGGACATTCTCCCTCTGAGCCTTGTTTTAGTTTTATTTTTTGTTTGTTTGGGGGTTTTTTGCGGTACTAGGGATTGAATTTAGGGGTATTCTACCACTAAGATATACCCCCAGCCCTTTTTATTCTTTATTTTGAAACAGGGTCTCATTAAATTGTGGAGTGACTCACTAGGTAGCTGAGGCTGGCCGGGAACCTGGATCCTCCGATCTCAGCCTCCCAAATGCTGGGATTACAAGCATTAGTTTTTACTTTGAAACAAGATCTCTCTAAATTGCTGATGCTGGACTCAAACCTGTAATCCTCCTGTCTCAACATCCGAAATACTGGGATTACAAGTATACACCACCATATTTGGCTGGCTGCTTCTACACACACACATGAATCTGTCCTTTCATGACTGTCCAAAGAAACAATTTTCCTAATCACAAGAAACTAGTACAGCTTTTTAAAATATGGGAATCCTGATGCAATCATCCTGGGATAGAGCTTGATACTTTGAACTTATTCCCAATGAATCTAATGATCAAGTAAACCAGAAAATAATAATAGCTTAGAGTATAATCAGTAGCTTAAAATCTTACTTTCTAGTCCTCATCCATCTTTAATATGTAAACAGATCAATTATTAAAGTTGATATTTAGCCTGGCATAGTGGTGCATGCTTGTAATCCTAGTACTTGGGAGGCTGAGACAAGAGGCTCACAGGTTCACCGGCAGCTTCAGCTACTTAGTGAGGCTCTCTGCAATGTAGTGAGATTTTGTTTCAAAATAAAAAATAAAACAGGGCTAGGGATATAGCTCAGAGGTAGAAATCTCTCTGGGTTCAATTCCCAGTATGGCAAAAAATAAAATAAAATAAAGACATAAATAAAGTTGATTAAAATGATTAAATAAATTGATAAATATGTAAATATAAAAAAAAGTGAGCTGGGTGTAGTGGCACACTCTTGTAATCCCAATACTTGGGAGGCTGAGACCAGAGGATCTGGGTTCGCGGCCAGTTTCAGCAACTTAGTGAGGCCTTCTGCAACTTAGTGAGACCCTGTTTCAAAATAAAAAATAAAAAATCAGGCTAGGGATGTAGCTCGAAGGTAGATTGCCTCTGGGTTCAATCCCCAGTACCACAAAATAAATAAATCAATAAATAAATAAAGTGGAGATTTAACTCACTAGTTTAGAGTAGGGCCTGAGTTTCTGCATTTCCAGAAAGCTATCTGGTATTATTGATTGTCCATGAAACAGTTCAAGTAGTAAATTGTAGCCCAAATTTAGAGTAGCAAGAAGAAACGAATGGGTATCTTAGATATTATGGATATCTAAGATTATGGGTATCTTAGATATTATGGAAAAATGGGCCTTTTGATGATTTAGTGTTTTTCACAAGAGTAACCTACATTTCCATTCTTTTAATTATCCTATGGCAATTGACATTTGCAGAAATAACATAAAACTTTGTCTCTTTTATTGTACATGCACCAGTACTATCTTTTGATTTGATGACCACTACTATTTCCAGATGTTGTTGATGTCTTATGATTCTCACTCTATAAGGCAAATTTCCTAGCTCAAACTTTCTGTGTTAACCTAACTTATTCTCAAATGGATCATTTGTGTTTAATGTCCTTCAGTTCACCTGTTGAATGGGATTTTCAAGGGATTCAGGAAGTGTGCTCTAGGAAAAGATTTATGTAACATATTGTGGGGTTAAAGACAGTACAAAACCAGTCAATAGGTTAGTTAACTGTATGTTTAATTTTAAAGGAAAAATAACTTTTATGGTCAGTATATAAATTGCTATCTGGAGACAAAATTAACCCCACTTTAATTAAATTAAAATAAATAAAAACTAAAGTATCAATAATTTTAGTCGGTTCTCCTAGAATAGAAGGGGCACACAGAAATCTAAGTCTTTTTCGAAGTTCCAACCATTCAGTTTTGACTCATCTGAATAGAATAAAATTTTATCTCAAATCCTCATGGAGAATGCTGATTTAATATTTAAGTCAATAATTAATGTTTTAAGGCATTCCACATATAGTTAATAGCTTTTTTGACACAGATTTGGAAAATGAATTACTTCCAAAGGTGCTACAATCATATTAAATAATTTTCAAAGAAGTCTTACATTACAGAATTTCATTTATGTTAATTTATAAGAAACAAGATATTTTCAAAGTCCAAGTGAGTTGGTTTGTTCCTTTTCGGTTTAGAATTTTCTTTTGTGTGTGAGAACTAAATTATCACCCCTTAGCAGGTGCTATTGTTAATTGCTGCAAATTCCATTTATCCTCTATAATTGAATTATGGAACTTCATCAAGATGTATGATTACAATGCACCAATAAAAAATACTAAAGACGATTTGCAAAAGTTATTTCCACAAATACTGCTCCAACTTTCTTGGATTATTGAGATCTAAGAAAAGCAGCAAAGCAAAGCAAACACATTTTGTCTTCCATGGCTCCCAAAGCCTTTTATGTGAATTTTATTCCTTCTCCATAGCTTTTCCTACTCACTGGTTCTCAAACTTTAGTTTGGTTCAAAATCCCCTGGAGGGCTTGGTAGAAAACCATTCCTGGAATCCTCAGAGATTCTAATTCATTAGATATGGAGTGGGGCCCAAGAATTTACATTTCTAACATATATATTTTCCAGTGATACTAATGCTGGTGCTACTGCTCCAGAGAGCCTGTTTGACACCAATGTGCTTCTCAGTTTTCAAGTTTCATCTCCACAGTTCGTGAGACTTCTCTTCTCATATTAATGCTAACAATTTTAAAATAATGATAAACAACTTGGGCATGTAGTGTAGCCATATTTGCAAACATCAAGCATGTTATGCTGAGCTTAAAGAGGCCAGATACAAAAATGCACATACTGTACAATTCAGTCTATATCCTGTTTAAGAATAGGCAAAATTTGGCTGGGCATGGCGATGTGTACCTATAGTTCCAGCTACTCAGGACGGTTAAGCAGGAGGAGTGCAAGTTGCAGGCCAGCCTGGGCAACTTGACAAAACCTTGTCTCAAAAAGCAAAACAACAAGTTGGGCATGGTGGCCCATGCTTGTAATCCCAGCAATTGGGAGGCTGAGACTGGAGATCCGGGTTCGTGGCCTGCCTCAGCTGCTTAGTGAGGCCCTCAGCAACTTAGTGAGACCCTGTTTCAAAATAAAGAATAAAAAATAGGGCTGGGGTGTAGCTCAGAGGTAGAATGCCCCTGAGTTCAATCCCCGGTACCAAAATAAAATAAAATAAAATAAAATAAAAAGCAAAACAACAATAAAATGAAATAATAAGCAAAGTTTACCCAAAAGGATCAAAGTCAGAAAGGTGCAGGAAAAGGAAAGAGGAACATGAAAGAATGTTCTGAGATGATGCAATTTTTTGTTTGTTTGGGTAATAGCATCATGGGCTCACATTTTTTTGAAATATAGCCAAATATATGTAATATTTTATAAATGTAAATTGTACCTTAAAGAATGCAAAGCATGATTACAAAAAGTAAATATTTGTGGGCTGAAAAAAATCTGTTAAGACAACTTGAACTAAAGAGGATGAACTTAAATATGATTCTTTTTCTCAATGGCATTTGAATTTTATATTTTTATTTATTATTGTTGTTATCATCATTATTATTGGTGCATTATAATCATATATCATGATGAAGTTCAGAATGATAGAGACATACATGCACACAGTACTCAGTGAGTCTCCCCTCAACTCCCACCCCACTACTATCCCACCCTCACTGTACATGCTATTTAGATTGGCATTGATAAATTTGTGTATGTACATCATATCCACTAAAGTGTTTCCTTCACCAAGTGTTCTTCCCCTCACCCGCCTTCCTCCTGTGTGTCTCCTCCATCACTCCACTAGAATTTCTCCTCCTTTGTCTAGAGTCTATCCTGTATCCCAATTTCTCCCTAGCTTCCACATATGAGAAAAAAAAAATCTGACATTTCACTTTTTGTGGTTGACTAATCTCACTTAGCATAATGTTCTCCTGTTCCATCAATTTTCCTGCAAATTACATAACTTTTTTCTTCTTTATGACTGAGTAGAATTCTATTGTGTGTACAGTACATAATTCTTAATTCATTCATCTGTTGATGTACACTTAGGCTGGTTCCATAATTTGGCTATTATGAATTGTGCTCCTACAAACATAGATATGCATGCATAACTATCATGGTCTGATAAAGGATCAAAATACAGAGACCTATTATTTTAAAAGCGAATTTTAGGTATTTGCTAAATTCTTAGGCTAGGATATTACAGGAGCAGGGGGAATTCCAAGAGATCATTCTATGCGCCATTTCCCAGTTTGATGATTAATCAAGGCATCTTGAATTTTGTTTGGCTTCTCATTTTCTCAGAAAGAGGAAGATCCTGACAGAGGACTTCCTCACCCTCCTCAGTAAGATAGGTGTCTCCCTAGGACAAATGTCTTTACTATAGATACAAAATTTGTAGCATCTTTCGCATCTGAAACTGTTTTGCTTATGCCTTGTTGGTTATTTTTCATTCCATTCAACCATTATCTTCACAGTATATGTCCAACACTTAAAATAGAACCTTGAACATATTAAGAAGTCTGATTCTCAAAACCACACAATAAACAAAACATTCTGGCAATTTCATGGGGTCACTCAAATCAAAAAAAATTTTAGGCCACTTCCAAAGGTCCAGGACGGCTGGGTGAGGGAGATGTAGTACATATCTCAATAAAATTCCATACCTCTTGAATTGCTTACCAGGAGATCTCCAATCCATGGACATAGATTTCTAACCCCAAACTGAATATCAGCATCTAGGCACATTCTTATGGAGTGTAATTTAGACAAAAAGAAGCATCTCTTTTTGGAGTCTAATATGTTTCTTGACTCAGCTTGAGTAGGAATGCACAATGCTGAATTGGAGGTGGTGGTGGGGAAGAACCTGGTGGGGATACCACAATGAAAGATACTTTTTAATCTTGTTTTTTGGTATTTTCTGGACCATATATACATATTAAACTTCAAATGTTCTATACTTCTTTCCATTTCTAAATGTATGTAAGTAAAAGGAATATCTGTATTTAAAAAAGGCTTACCGTCCCCCAGGACATTTTCAGTGGTTATACACATATGTATTCACCCTGCAAATTTGATAAAACATGCTTCTGACTCAAAAGAAATGTAGTGGGCAGAAAATGTCACAAAGACAACTCTTGGCCAACTCTAGATAATGGCAGAAAGTGAATGGACTGCTTCAGATGAAGGCTCTTGAAATTGTCTTTTCTAGCACTGCTAACTGAACTGAAAAAATATATTGCCATACAAATTATATATAGAAAGACCAAAGTTAAAAAATACTGGTTCTTTTTTTTTTTGACATTTGTATCTTTTATACACTTGGACAGAAATGATCTTTAAAATGGAGTAATTGTTTTGGATCCATAGCATTAAGTTGAAATACCTGCTTTTAATCTCTAGAAACATATTTTGATGTGTTGTGAATTATTTCAATAATTGATTGTATAATAAAATTTAGAGAAGAGATCTTAAGTATTATTTTTAATCTCTTTGCTGTACAATGCAGAAAATTGGCCCTAAAAAGTTAAGTGATTTATTCTAGCTATCATAACTGTTTGTTTATGGGATTGAGACTGACATCCAGAGATCTTTTACTCCCAACTCAAGGAGTAAAAATGACCCAGATAGTGAAAATTATTCTATTTATTTGATACACAGAAAGTCCAGTCTTTTATTTATTATTATTATTATTTTTTTTTAATTTTTTCCAGTACCGGAGGTTGAACCCAGGGACCTTCTATCTCCGAGCTACACCCCCAGCCCTATTTTTTTATTCTTTAGTTTGAAACAGGGTCTCACTAAGTTGCGGAGAGCCTGGCTAAGTAGCTAAGGCTGGCCTTGAATCCGATCTTCTGGTCTCGGCCTCCCTAGTACTGGGATTACAAGCAAGCGCCACCACGCCCGGCTCAGGTCCTAGTCTTTTAAATATTAAGTTCCATGTCACACCTTTCTCAGCATATTCTTCTTCTAGATAAACTTGCCATGAACTGTGGAATTTAAAAATCAAAGATAAATATGAAGATAGCTAGTAGAAAGTAAATTATATAGTCATCCTTATACAAGTGAAAACGTTTTGGTTAGAGCTTAGTCTTTGGTTTCTTGGAATTTTCTTTTAACCAAAGCAGCAAATGTTTGTACTATCAGTTAAACCATAAAAAAAAAGAGAGAAAATGTATTTGGGGAATCCATTTAGTAAAGTTGAGGCTTTTGAAAGATGTTGCTGTCATCACTAAGGGCCATTTGGTTCACCTGCTAATTCCCAAGAATGTGTATATAGCAAAAGGTTTGTGCCCGAGGCAGTCCTCCTAATGCTGGAGCCAAATCAGTGGAATGGATTGGATACATATAAATGTTTTGTCACCTTCCCAGTACCAGAGAGCTGAAATTGCTGAACATTTCATTCCCTTTCGTGGCTGAGAAACGTGTGTTCCTTATTATAAAAGGTTTAGGGATGGCATACTGTGTAATAGCTCAGATGAGTGAAAACAAATTTAAATATAAGCAATGCACTGGCTTATACTTTGCATGTTGTAAATACTCTTAGAAACAGTATGGGGCCTTATTAAGTTTGAACCTCAGGTCTTTCAACTTCCCTGAGAAAAGAGAACAAATGGTAAATGCATGAGAAAATAAGTAACTAACCTTTGTGATTTCCCACTTCAGCTCAAGCCCAGATATTTTTGTCAGTTGTTAATTACAGCCATATTTCTCTAAAGCATTTTCTCTTTTAAGGAGAAAAAAAAGAGAGAAGAGAGGCATTTCAAGTAGAAAGACTGAACCATGTAATATAGATTCACAATTTTCCAAGTGGAGAGGAACTTACTGGGATAAAGGCAATTGGCAGGGCTGCCTGCTGGAGGAGAGGCGTTTAGCTAGAGTAGATGGAAGTGGAAATCAGACTGTGAGAAGTCAAAAGTTAGGCCTAGATCCAAATTCCAAGGAGAAAATGATAAGACACAAGTTTGAATGTTGAGATGTCTCAGGGGAAAGAGGAGATGAAAGTATGGTAGGGCGTGAATATATTTATTTAGCTAAGGAAATCTGCTCTATATTGCATTCATTGTTCTCTCTTCTTTTTCTAGATACATACTTATGTAAGATGATATATTGACTTCTGGCATCTATACTATTATGAATCTTCTTCCTATGCCTCATACAATTAGTAGACTTCTGGCTCAGGAGCAAGAAGGAAGGAAAGCAGTTTTATATGAAGAGGAATTAGGCAGAGAGAAGTAAACTAATTGATTTAAGGTCATGTCTTTAAATTACTGGTGGAATTTGCATTGGAATTAGGTGTCCTAACCATCTATGTTGCATTATTCCTAGAATGTTTGCACTGGATGGGACCAGAGGTCATTTGGTTCAGTCTTCCATCAGCTGGTCTACCTTCCCTTGGAGGTTAAAATATTGAGCTGGCATACAGCTGCCTTCAGCTTTGTCCTGATAAATCCTCTCAGGATGAGTGGTGGTTCCTATCAAGGACACTAAACAGATGGTTTTGTGGAGCCTGATCCCTTCAGCTCCTCTGAAATGCCCTGAAATGTCAGTCATCGTTTTGATCACTCTCTTGTTTTTCTATACAGACACTTGTTGACAGGAAACTCTGTGACCACCATCCACTGCATCGAAGTAATCAAACAACCACAAACTGTCTCTGTCACTTTCATTTCCTGTCATCATTCATTTTCTTTAGTTGCTCCTAGTTAATCATTGTAGCTGGATGTGCCACGCTTCTGAGAATCAGAGAGAGAAGACGGCAGGTGTGTGCAGGTGCTGGCAAAATATGTACGAGGGAGGTAGTAATTGCTTGCAACCTAGCTTCTGGATTTCAGTGGCATGTCATTCACCTGTGGGTTTAGAAACGTCTTTTTGTTTGTAGGATCAACTGGAAATCCTCGCCTTATTGCTGCAGGATTTTCTTAATCCTCCCAAAGTAGTTAAAGACTATCCCTTGCTTCACTGTGATTGTTGTAGCTTGTGCAGGAGCAAGGCAAGGCAGGCTGAGCTGCCTCCCTCAGAGAAAGTTTTGTGATAGGAAGAATTGGATTGGGTTGTCCTTCACAAGGACCTTTCTCCCAGCTGTTTCTACATAAATATATGTCTATAGCTCACAAGACGATCAGGAAACAGGTGTTTTTCTATTAATAGCCAGGATGTATCAAAGGAAGAAGGTATAGCAGTATGTGAAAATCAGGTGGTCCATGGTTGAATACTTCCCACACAATAAGTAATCACCCAAAGCTTATATCTAATTATAATAAAGTCTATAATTACAAGCCAGGTGGCTGTGGTTAGGAGATTCTGGGGTTTGGAAACAGGTTACTTGACTCACTGATACCTCTTTAGAGAAGACATGCTCACCTGAGTAGGGATAGTGGGACATGTGTCTGCCTAGGAGCTGCACACATGTCCTCTGCTCCAGTCTCTTTAAGCATTGTCTTCTAAGCCTTTCTGCACAAATGTATTATTTTAAACTCCCTCTTCATTTGCAGATATAATGGGAAGAAAATTTTACATAAGATTCTGTGGGATTGGAGTCCAGTTTTATGATACCTTTTCTGCTGAATCTTATGTGGAATTGATATAAATTGGATTTTTCCAATACATTATTATCTCTGTGTGTATGGTACTGGGGATCAAACCCAGAGGCATTCTACCTCTGAGATATACTCCCAGACTGATTTTAATTTTTATTTCAAAACAGGGTCTCACTATGTTGCTGAGGGTCTTTCTAAATTGCTGAGACTGGCTTGGAATCTGTGATCCCCTTCTTTCAGAATCACAAGTATTGGGATGACAAGTACTGATGTATCATCCCCCGCACTGGACCCTTGCCCACAAGGGCCCAAAGAGACGACAAACACACAGGAATGGTGCAAGCTTCTTTATTCTTCTCTCTCTCTCTCTTCTCTTACTCCCTCCCTATTCTCTTACTCCTTCTCCTCACAGGAGAGACTCCTTATCTTTCCCAGTCAGGTATCGGAGGAGCCATAAAGAGGAGAGCCAGGTGAGCCTATCAAGGAGTAGATTACTCAGGCAACTTAAGCAACACTACAGCCCCCTATTGGGCACGCACTGTCCACGCTCTGAGGTGCTGGCGCATGCGCTCTGACGTGGCACAGCCCTAGGATGTTACCACCTGCAGCTGCTCCTGGCACTCTGCCAGGCACCATCTTGAGGCAAGGTCTCTCTGGGCCCGCCGGGCTAAGACCCCAACACTGATGGATTATTTTTAAATGTAAAATGTTACCTAAGTAGTTTACTATAGCTATAGATTCTCTTCCTTTTCTAAAAACTCTTTCAGAATCCATAAGGGGGCAAAGGACCTAAATAGACACTTCACAAAAGAAGAAATACAAATGGCCAATAAATGTATGAGGAAATGTTCCACATCATTGGCAATCAGGGAGATGCAAATCAAAACTACCCTGAGATTTCACCTAACTCCAGTCAGAATGGCAATCATAAAAAACACGAACAACAACACCTGCTGGCGAGGGTGTGGAGAAGTGGG
>PVLC010050404.1:0-10125 GCA_004027655.1 Graphiurus murinus | reverse complement strand
GGTTCTGGGGATTGAACTCAGGGGCATTCTACCTCCGAGCTATACCCCCAGCCCTATTTTTTTACTTTATTTTGAAACCGGGTCTCACTAAGTTGCGGAGTGCCTCACTAGATAGCTGAGGCTGGCCGCGAACCCGGATCCTCCGGTCTCAGCCTCCCGAATGCTGGGATTACAAGCGTGCGCCACCACGCCCGGCTCCCCCCCCCCTTTTTTAAACAAGGTCTCACTAAGTTGCTAGTGAACCTGTGATCCTCATGTTTCAGCTTCCCAAATACTGGGATTACAGGCGTACACACCATACCCAGTCTTCTGCCCATTTTCTTTGTAGGATAGGTGCTGATGCAGAGGAATTCCTATTGGTATCTCTAGACCCAGTGTCTGTCTTCCTACTTTTTGGCTGCCTACAGGTATCTTCTCTGGAATTTTATTGGCTTACTCAACTTGACATGTTCTCTTTTTTTTGGTACTGGGATTGAACTCAGAGGCATTCTACCTCCAAGCTATACCCCCAGCCCTATTTTTTATTCTTTATTTTGAAACAGAGTCTCACTAAGTTGCAGAGTGCCTCATTAGGTAGGTGAGGCTGGCCGAGAACCTGGATCCTCTGGTCTCAGCCTCCCAAATGCTGGGATTACAAGCGTGCGCCACCACGCCCAGCTGAAAAGGTCTTTCTTAGTGTGGGACCATGCCTGGGCACCACAGAGCCTTACCATCTAAGAGTGTGGCTTGAGAAGGGAGACAGCCACACACTGCTGCCCCAGCTTGTCTATCTCCCCACCTAGCAAATCTCCCTTGGTGAGACAAAAAATTACATGGTTGGGCTGGGTGAGGTGGAGCACACTTACAATTCCAGTACTTAGGAGACTGAGACAGGATCGCAGATTTGCAGCCATCCTCAGCTACTTAAGTGAGGCCCTCCACAACTTAGTGAGACCCTGTTTCAAAATAAAGAATAAAAAATAGGACTGGGGGTACAGCTCAGAAGTAGAATGCCCCTGGGTTCAATCCTGGGAACCGCAAAAAAAAAAAAAAAAAAAGGTACATGGTTGGGGAAACAGTCTGTACCATCAGTTGGAACAGTCTCACTGAAGTGAAGGAAAGATGACTACAGTGACAGTGAGGACATTCTCCAGCTCTAATCCTGTATACTACACTGCTAGGTAAACTTTTTTTTTTTTTTTTTTGGTAGGGTCATTCTACCTCTGAGCTATACCCCCAGCCCTATTTTTTATTCTTTATTTTGAAACAGGGTCCCACTAAGTTGTAGAGTTCCTCATTAAGTAGCTGAGGTTGGCCTTGAACCTGTGATCCTCCTGTTTCAGCCTCCCGAGTACTGGGATTACAAGCGTGTGCCACCATGTCCAGCCATTTAATTTTTTTTGTGTGTGTGTGGTGGTACTGGGGATTGAACCCAGAGGCATTCTACCTTCGAGCTACGCCCCCAGTCTAATTTTTATTATTTGGAAACATGGTCTTGCTACTTACTGAGGCTGTCCTCGAACCTGCGATCCTCCTGTCTCAGCCTCCCAAGTACTGGGATTACAGGCATGCACCACCACGCCCCACCCCATTTCTTTTTTTTTGCTCAGTACTGGGGATTGAACTCAGGGGCGTTCTGCCTCCGAGCTACACCCCTCGCCCTATTTTTTATTCTTTAGTTTGAAACAGGGTCTCGCTAAGTTGTGGAGTGCCTCACTAGGTAGCTGAGGCTGGCCTTGAACCCGGATCCTCCAGTCTCAGCCTCCCAAATGCTGGGATTACAAGCGTGGGCCACCACACCCGGCTCCCACCCCATTTCTTAACATTTCTAATGGGACCACTGGAGAAAAGACTTTTTTCCCCCTGGTACTGGGGATTAAACCCAGGGACATTCTACCTCTGACCTACATGCTTGTAATCCCAGTACTTGGGAGGCTGAGACAAGAGGATCACAGACTTGGGGCCAGCCTCAGCTACTTAGTGAGGCCCTCTGCAACTCAATGATACCCTGTTTCAAAAATGAAAAATAGCCGGGCGTGGTGGCGCACGCTTGTAATCCCAGCATTCGGGAGGCTGAGACCGGAGGAACCGGGTTCTCGGCCAGCCTCAGTTACCTAGTGAGGCACTCTGGAACTTGGTGAGACTTGGTTTCAAAATAAAGAATAAAAAAAAATAGGGCTGGGGGTGTAGCTCGGAGGTAGAATGCCCCTGAGTTCAATCCCCAGTACCGCAAAAAAGAAAAAGAAAAATAGGCCCGGCATGGTGGTGCACGCTTGTAATCCCTGCATTTGGGAGGCTGAGATCGGAGGATCCAGGTTTGCCACCAGCTTCGGCTACCTAGTGAGGCACCCCGAAACTTAGTGAGACCCTGTTTCAAAATAAAGAATAAAAAATACCGCTGGGGGTATAACTCGGAGGTAAATGGCCCTGAGTTCAATCCCCAGTACCGCAAAAAAAAAAAAAAAACAAAGAAAAGAAAGAAAAATGAAAAATAAAATAAAGTAACTCAGTGGTAGAATGTCCCTGGGTTCAACCCCCAATATTAAAAAGAAAAAGAAAAAAAAAAAAAGGATGAGTAAAGAGCTGTGTGTGGTAGCTCACACTTGTAATTCCAGTACTTTGGAAGCTGAGACAGGCAGATTGTAGGTTCAAAGCCATCCTCAGCAATTTAATGAGGCTCTCAGCAACCTAGTGAGACCCTGTTTCCAAATAAGAAATAAAATTGGGCTGGGGGCATAGCTTGGAGGTAAAATGCCTCTGGATTCAATCATATGCAGCTTATTACTATTTTTACTCATGTCTTAACCTCCAATCAGATTGTAAGTTCCTGGTTCTTACTACATTCAGCACTTTACATATAATGCTAGTCCGTAGGAAAATATACAGGTGAGGGCTGGGAGTGTCAGTTGTAAACCTCTTGCCTAGCATGCACAAGGCTCCGGGTTCAATCCCCAGCATCACAAAAAAGAAAGAAATATGGATTAGCATATTCCATATTTAAACGTTGTCAGCTTATAAGCTAAAAATTTTTATATCATTCTCAGCAAATCCTCTACCCACCCACAGTAAGCAGTCACGAAATCCTACCCATTTTACTTCAGAAATCTTTTATTTTCTCCTTCATAAGGTCCAAGGGTTTGGGGTTTTTTTGTTTGTTTGTTTGTTTTTCAGTACTGGGGATTGAACTCAGGGGCATTCTACCTCTAAGCTACACCCCCAGTCCTATTTTTTATTCTTTATTTTGAAACAGGGTCTCACTAAGTTGCAGAGGGCCTCACTAAATAGCTGAGGCTGGCCTTGAACCCCAATCCTCCTGTTTCAGCCCCTCAAATACTGGGATTACAACCGTGCACCACCACGCCTGGCCCTAGTCCTATTTTTTTATTCTTTACTTTGAAACAGGGTCTCACTAGGTTGTAGAGTGCCTCACTAAGTAGCTGAGGCTGGCCATGAACCCGGATCCTCCTGTTTCAGCCTCCCATGTACTGAGATTACAAGCGTGCGCCACCACCAGCCTCGTATGCCTAGTCTCTTAATGATTCAACCACACAGATTACTTCCCAAAACAAAGTGTCTTTGTATTTTCATGCCATTGTACATTGTATGAGCTGTTCCCTCTACTCTGGAATACCTTTCCCTACCTGCTCAAAGAATTTGTTCCTCAAGGCTTATCTCTAATCCCCTGTAGTAGTTGAATGTGGGTTCTAAGCTTGATTGTTCAGGTTATATCCTCTGCATTACTGCCCAGCTGTGTAACCCTGGACAACTGACTTCTCTGTCTCACCTGTTTTCTTTTTTTCTTTCTTCCTTTTTTTTTTTTTTTTGTGTGTGTGGGTGGTGCTGGGGGTTGAACCCAGGGGCATTCTACCTCTGAATTACATTCCCAGTCCTTTTTTATTTGGAAGTGGGGTCTCACTAAGTTTCTGAGAACCTTGTTATATTGTTGAGAACCTCACTAAATTGCTGAGGCTGGCCTCAAAGCTGAGATCCTCCTGTTTTAGCCTCCCAGGTACTGGGATTATAGACAATGTCACCATGCCCAACTGTTCATATTTTTTTTCTTTTTGATGGTATTGGGGATTGAACCCAGGGGCATTCTATCTCTAAGCTACACCCCCCCCAACTCTTTTCTCTTTTTTTTTTTGAACTGGTCTCAAGAAGTTGCTGATGGCCTTGCTAATTTGGAAAGCTGAATAGATCATTAATCGCTGAGCGTGGTGGCACATGCTTGTAATCCCAGTACTTGGGAGGCTGAGACCAGAGGATCCAGTTTCCCGGTCAGCCTCGGCTACTCAGTGAGGCCCTCCACAACTTAGTGAAACCCTGTTTCAAAATAAAGAATAAAAAAATAGGACTGGAGGTGTAGCTCGGAGGCAGAATGCCCTTGTGTTCAATCCCCAGTACCGCAAAAAAAAAAAAAAAAAAAAAAAAAAAGATCATTTATCACATCAGAAATAAACCCAGTACAGTAATGGGAATCACCATTGAAAATAATTCTGTAGAGCTGGGCGTAGTGGTGCATGCCTGTAATCTCAGTACTTGGGAGGCTGAGAGAGGAGGATAGCAAGTTCAAGGACAGCCTCAGTAAGTAGTGAGTCTCTCATCAACCTAGTGAGACCAAATAAGAAATAAAATCAGACTGAGGATCTAGATCGAAGGTAGACTACATCTGGGTTCATTCCCCAGTACCACACACACAAAAATGTAATTCTGTAACGGTTACTGTCAGAAAACAAATCCAGAAGCCAGGAGTGGTAGTGCCTGTAATTTCAGTACTTGGGAGGAGAAAGAAGGATTGCGGGTTCAAGTACTGAGACAGGAGGATTGCACATTCGAGACCAGCCTCAGCAGCTTGGTGAGACCCTGTTTCAACATTAAAAAATAGCCCTGCGTGGTGGCGCACACTTGTAATCCCAGCATTCGGGAGGCTGAGACTGGAGGATCTGGATTCGAGGCCAGCCTTAGCAACTCAGTGAAACCTGGTTTCAAACTAAAGAATAAAAAATAGGGCTGGGGGTATAGCTTGGAGGTAGAATGCCCCTGTGTTCAATCCCCAGTACCGCAAAGTAAATAAATAAAAAGGGCTGGGGTGTATCCCAGAGGTAGAATAATGCCCTTGGGTTCAATCCCCAGTACCAAAACAAACAAACAAATAAACAAAAAAGTCTCTGGGAAGGCAGAGGTTTTTTTTGTTTTTTGTATTTTGTTTTTGTTTTTTTCTTCAGTGCTGAGGATTAAACCCTGGACCTCACACATTCAAATGCTCTATTACTTAGCTATATTTCCAGTCCTTTTTATTTTTTATCTTGAGACAGGTCTCACAAAAAGGGATGCACAAAAATACTGCTCTGAAAGACCTCACGCAGCTGAGTGCAGTGACACACACCTGTAAACCCAGCCACTGTGGAGGATGAGGGAGGTAAATGCCAAGTTCTAGGCCAGTCTGGGCACATTAGCAAGACAGCCCCCCCTCCAAAATAAAAGCCCCACATGAAAATCTCAGTGCTCAGCAGCACCTAACTCGGCACTTCTCTGAGTGGCAGAGAACACAGAGCTAAGTTAAACACGGCCCCTGCCTTCTGAAAGCCCACAGTCTGGGAGACGCAGACGTCATTGTTTATTCACTTAGTAGTTATATTCCACTGTGTTCTAAAAAGGGATTAGAACTGGCTCACACTTAATCAGAAATAAGTTGAATAGAAGGGAGATGGTGACATGCACATAAAAGGAGAACGAGGAATAGAGATTTACAGATCTCATCCCATTTAAGACTGGACAACTTTAAGGTGCAGTCTGGTTGGGCAGGGCTTGAGGGGGACGTAGGGTGAGGGGAGGGAAGGGATCCGTTCCACCTGCCTCATTCCCTCCCACTCTCCATACACCCAAGTGGCCTTCACTGGCTATTCAGCTAGAATTAGAAAGTGGTAAGCCAGGTATGGTGGTACACGCTTGTAATCCCAGCATTTGGGAGGCTGAGACTGGAGGATCCAGGTTCACGGCCAGCCTCAGCTACCTAGTAAGGCACTCCGCAACTCAGTGAGACCCTGTTTCAAAATAAAGAATAAAAAAAAAAAAATAGGACTTGGACGATAGCTTGGAGGTAGAACGCCCCCAGGTTCCATCCCCAGTACCGCAAAAAAAAAAAAAAAAAGAAAGTGGTGCTGTGGAGCTGGGCATGCCCACTGCAATCCTAGTACTTGTGAGGCTGAAGCAGGAGGATGACAAATTGGAGGCCAGCCTAGGCAACTTAGCAAGACACTGTCTGAAAATAAAAAGGGCTGGGGGTGTAGATCAGTGGTAGAACACCCTGGGTTCAATCCCCGGTACTGAAAAAAAAGGTGCCATGGAGGGAGTACTGAAATACTTGGAATTGGATAGACCCGAGTTCAAACTGCTCTAATTCACTGAGTCTCATCTTCCTTGTCTATAAAAAATGAGAATACCTAATCTGACATGGTGGTGCATGCTTCTAATCCCAGTACTTGGGAGGCTGAGATAGGAGGATCATAGGTTCGAGGCCAGCCTCAGCAAGTAGTGAGACTCTTATCAACTTAGTGAGACTGTTTCAAAATATATAAAAATAAGCCAGGCGTGATGGTGCACACTTGTAATTCCAGTACTTGGGAGGCTGAGACAGGAGGTTCGTGGGTTTGTGGCCAGCCTCAGCTACTTAGTGAGGTCCTCCACAACTTAGTGAGACCCTGTTTCAAAATAAAGATTAAAAAATAGGACTAGGAGCCAATCGTGGTGGCGCATGCTTGTAATCCCTGTACTTGGGAGGCTGAGACAGGAGGTTCATGGGTTTGTGGCTAGCCTCAGCTACTTAGTGTGGCACTCCGCAACTTAGTGAGACCCTGTTTCAAAATAAAGAATAAAAATAGGGCTGGGGGGTACAGCTCAGAGGTAAAATGCCTCTGAGTTCAATCCCCAGTACCGAAAAAATATATATAAATAAATAAATAAAACTAGGACTAGGGGTGTAACTCGGAGGTCGAACACCCCTGGGTTCAATCTCCAGTTCCGTCAAAAAAAAAAAAATATATATATATATAGTATAATATATATACATATATGTATGTATGTATAAAATAGGTTGAAGGTATATAGCTCAGAGGTAGAATGCCCCTGGGTTCAATTCCCAGGGGCACCACAAAAAATAAATACATAAATAAATTAAAATGGGAATGCATATAGAATTAATATAAAGATCAAGTGAGAGCGGGCGTGGTGGCGCACGCTTGTAATCCCAGCATTCGGGAGGCTGAGACCGGAGGATCCGGGTTCGCGGCCAGCCTCAGCTACCTAGTGAGGCACTCCGCAACTTAGTGAGACTCGGTTTCAAAATAAAGAATAAAAAATAGGGCTGGGGGTATAGCTTGGAGGTAGAATGCCCCTGAGTTCAATCCCCGGTACCGCAAAAAAAAAAAAAAAAGATCAAGTGAGATAATTGGTGTAAAAATGCTGTGTGGAGACGGGCATGGTGGCACACGCTTGTAATCTCAGCATTTGGGAGGCTGAGACCGGAGGATCCAGGTTCGTGGCCAGCCTTAGCTACTTAGTGAGGCATTCCACAACTTAGTGAGACCCTGTTTCAAAATAAAGAATAAAAAATAGGGCTGGGGTTGTAGCTCAGAGGTAGAATGCCCCTGAGTTCAATCCCCAGTACCGCAAAAAAAAAAAAAAAATACTGTGTGGACTAAAAGAGTGCAGGTAACTGTCAGCTCTCAACACAGGCCTGACTGAGTGAAATGAAGAATGGAGGAAAGGAGTGGGTGAGTGGCCCCAAAGAACAAGTTGTTCTTCCTACACAGGGCAGTGTCCTCCAGCCCCAAAGACGTTAAGACTCGGGACACTTCTTCCTTCCCCAGTTAAAAGCCCTCGCTTCCGTTCAGAGCCAATGGCCTACCCTGTACTGCTGCACCTCTTCATCTCGTTTTTGCCTCACGAGTGTGATCTGGTCCTCCAGGTTCCTGTTTTGCAGGTGGAGCCGCCGGGCCTCAGCTTCCAGGGGTCTCAGAGCCTCCTTCATCTCCTGGATCTCGGCCTGGGTTTTCTGCAGAGCTTTGGTCCCTGCTTCTTTCCTCTCCAGGAGCCGCAGCAGCTGAGGCTCATACTCCTCCTCCAGGCCCTGGCGATTCTCTGCCATGAGATTTTCAAACTGGGCAGACAGCCGCCGGCTCTCCTGGAGAAAGTGCCCATCCCTCTGGCTTGGGGGTGCTTCTAGTTGTTGCCGTAACTGCTCCTTCTGCTTCTGATAGGTGTCCCGGAGCTGAGCCAGTTCTCCTGAGAGCTGGGCTGCACGAGCAGTCAGGACTTCCCGGAAGTCAGCAAACTGAGCCACGTCCTGCTGGCGGCACTCCAGCTGGTACTGGTAGGCAACACATTCTTTGGTCACCTTGAACAACTTCTGCTTGACCAGCCGGATCTCCTCCCTTAGCCCATCCCTCTCCAGCTCTGCCTGGGCTTGCAGCTTGTAGGCAGCCAGGATGTCCTGATGGACTTGCTGCACCTCCTGCAGGGCGGGTTCACGGAGCAGCAGGAGCTCGTGGACGAGCTGATCCCGCTCCTCTTCCAGCTGGGCGACCGCCTGCACACACTGCTGGAAGCGGCCCTCTAGCCGTTCCAGGTCCTCCACGCTCAGGTTCTCCTCTGTGCTGGGGCCTGGTGCTGCTTGGAGGCTCTCCTCCAGGGGAGATTTCTCCTCTCCTGCAACCATTTCTCCCTCACATACACTTTGCCCTGGGCTCAGGCTCTTTGCAGGCTCCGCCGGCTGCTCCACCAGCTGAACCGCGTCTAGTTTCATGGTCTCTGTCTCCTGTGGACTGGCAGGCTCTTCCACATACAGACTCTCCTCCGGCTGCCCGGTCTCCTCAATATACAGTGTCTCCTCTGGCTTCTCAGTCTCTTCAAAGTCACCCGTGTCCCCAAGGTAGAGAATGTCTTCTATGTTCACGATCCCCTCCAAAGATAGAGTAACTTCTGGGTCCAAGGTCTCGGCCTCACTCAGGGATTCAGGATTCTCCTCCTGAGGAGAATCGGCCTCTGCTCTTGTTTCCCTGCAAGAGAAATTATTTCAAGTTAAAGGGCAGCCACAGTGCTCGGATGGTTCGGGACCAGAGCCATTAGCCGTGGGCCTCGAGTGCAGCAGGTTCCCAGATCGCAGCGCTCTCTTGTCTTTTCCCTTCCCTTTGCTGATCCACCCCTCCACATAGTCCACTGTGTTTTTAGTTTTTGTTTTTTATGGTACTGAAGATGGAACCCAGGAGCTTTCTACCTCTGAGCTACACCCTTAGCCTGATTATTTTGAAACAGAGTGTCACTAAGTTGCAGAGGATCTCACTAAGTTGCTGAGGCTATCTGTGAACCTCTAAACTCAGAGGCATTCTACCTCCGAGCTATTTTTGAAACAGGGTCTCACTAAGTTGCGGAGTACCACACTAGGTAGCTGAGGCTGGCTGTGAACCCAGATCCTCCGGTCTCAGCCTCCCAAAAGCTGGGATTACAAGCATGCGCCACCACGCCTGACTCTGACCAGGTTTTTTATGTGTGTGCCTGCACATGTGCACAATGCTGGGGATGGAACCACAAGCTAACCATGTGTTCTGCTGTTGAGTTACAACCCCAGGCCTCAGGTCCTAGGCCCTAAGCTTCATCTTATCTCCAAATTCCCAAAAAAGATTATTATTTTTTTGTCTATATGTGTGTGTTACTGGGATTGAACCCAAGGACATTTTACCTCCAAGCTACACCCCTGGTCCTATTTTTTATTCTTTCTTTATATTTATTTATTTATTGCAGTACTGGGGATGGAATTCAGGGACATTCTAACTCTGAGCTCCACCTCCAGCCCTATTTTTTATTCTTTATTTTGAAACAGAGTCTCACTAAGTTTCAGAGGGCCTCACTAAGTAGCTGAGGCTGGCCACGAACCCGGATCCTCCTGTCTCAGCCTCCCAAGTACTAGGATTACAAACATGTGCCACCACGCCTGGCTTTTATTCTTTATTTTGAAACAGAGTCTCACTAAGTTTTGGAGAGCCTCACTAAGTAGCTGAGGCTGGCTAAGAACTTGCAATCCTCCTGTCTTAGCCTCCCAAGTACTGGGATTACAAATGTAAGTCACTACACCTGGCTAAGTTATATTTT
>PVLC010050403.1:0-10125 GCA_004027655.1 Graphiurus murinus | reverse complement strand
AAAAAAAAAAAAAAAAAAAAAAAAAAAAAAAAAAAAAAAAAAAAAAAAACCAAAAACAAAAAACTAGCCAGCCGGGTGTGGTGGCACATGCTTGTAATCTTAGTACTTGGGAGGCTGAGACAGGAAGGTCACAGGTTCCCAGCCAGCCTCAGCTACTGGGGTGTAAAAAAAAAACAAAAAACAAAACTAAACTGAGCCAGGTATGGTGGCACATGCTTGTAATCCCAGCACTTTGGGGGCTGAGATAGGATTGCAGGGTTGAGCCTCAGAAAGTAGGGAGACTCACATCAATCTAGTGACTGTTTCAAAATAAAAATAAAAGTGCTGGGGGGGGGTGTAGCTTAGAGGTAGAATGCCCAAGTTCAACCCCAGTACCACAAAAAATAATTTTTTTTTCGCTACTGGGATTTAACCCAGGGGCATTCTACCTCGGAGTTACACTCCCAGCCCTATTTTTTATTCTTTATTTTGAAATAGGGTCTCACTAAGTTGTGGAGGGCCTCACTAGGTAGCTGTGGTTGGCATCAAACCCGGATCCTCCAGTCTCAGCCTCCCAAATGCTGAGATTACAAACTGTGCCACCACGCCTGTCAGCTCAGAATTTTCTTTTCTTTTTTTTTTTTTTTTTGCAGTACTGGGGATTGAACTCATGGGCATTCTACCTCCGAGCTATACCCCCAGCCCTATTTTTTATTCTTTATTTTGAAACCGAGTCTCACTAAGTTGCAGAGTGCCTCACTAGGTATCTGAGGCTGGCCTCGAACCCGGATCCTCCAGTCTCAGCCTCCCAAATGCTGGGATTACAAGCGTGCGCCACCATGCCCGGCTCCCCAGCCCTATTTTTATTCTTTATTTTGAAACCGAGTCTCACTAAGTTGTGGAGTGCCTCACTAGGTAGCTGAGGCTGGCCCCGAACCTGGATCCTTCGGTCTCAGCCTCCAGAATGCTGGGATTACAAGCATGCGCCACCACGCCCAGCTAGTTCAGAATTTTTTAATCTGCGAAAACCAGTATGACCTTGGAACAAGCAGTGTGTGTGTATTAATACCTGGGTACTCATGACACCTGACAACTATTCTACTAAGCTATTATCACCCCATTCCATTTTATCTCTTGTAGCACTGGGGATTGAACCCAGGAGTGTTCTGAGCTATACCCCCAGCACTGTGTGTGTGTGTGTGTCACTGAGGAGTGAACCCAGGGTCACTGAACCTGTGATCCTCCTGTCTCAGCCTCCTGAGTACTGGGATTACAGGTATGAACCACCATGCCTGGCCCATTCTATTTTTTAGTTTGAAACAGGGTTTTACTAAGTTGCTGAGCCTGGACTTGGAGTCTGTGAGCCTCTTCTCTCAGCCTCCCAAATACTGGGATTATAGGCACGCTCCACCACTTCTGGCTTCAACTATTATGTCATAGATGCAGAAACGGAGGCACTGATAGGTAAAGTAACATGACCAGGACCACACAGCCAGACAGAACATGTTAGTGTGATTTGAACCTGTGCTCTTAAATACACAGCTGTGCTGGCCATGGTGGGAGCCAGCACATGTGGCTACTTCAATAATGCCAACTTCTCAGTCACACCAGCCACATTTCAACTGCTCCATAGCCCCACATGACCAGTGGCCACCCTACTGACAGCAAAGGCAGAACACAAACTAAACATTACATACAGTGCTTCTGCACAGTGCTGTTACAACTGGCTGGGTCAAGTTAGGAACCAACATTTAAAAACAGGGATTTAGCCAGGCACAGTGGTGCAAGCCTGTAATCCCAGTACTCAAGAGGCTGAGACAGGAGGATCACAAGACTGTTTCAAAATAAAAACCGAGGGAGATTTGGTCTGAGGTGTAAGCTCAGCAATGAGTGTTTGTCTAACATGCAAAAGGCTCTGAGTTCCATACCCAGCACCATAAATAAATAGAGAATATAAAAATCCCAATTTTTGGGCGGGTGCTGTGGTGCATGCCTGTAGTCCCAGATACCCGAGGCTGGAGCAGGATTTTTTGTGTGTGTGTTGTACTAGGAATTGTACCAACACCCTCTGCCCTTTTATTTTGAAATAGGGTAAGTAAATTGCTGAGGATGGCCTTGAACCTTGATTCTCCTGTCTCAGCCTCTGAATTGCTGGGGTTACAAGAGTGCACCACCCTTTTTATTTTTATTATTATTATTTTTTTTGCGGTACTGGGGATTGAACTCAGGGGCATTCTACCTCCAAGCTATACCCCCAGCCCTATTTTTTATTCTTTATTTGAAACCGAGTCTCACTAAGTTGCGGAGTGCCTCACTAGGTAGCTGAGGCTGGCCGCGAACCCGGATCCTCTGGTCTCAGCCTCCCGAATGCTGGGATTACAAGGGTGCGCCACCACGCCCGGCTCACCACCCTTTTTATTTTGAAACAGGGGCTAGGTACATTCCTGAGACTGTCCTCAAACCTAAGATCCTCCCTGTCTTGGCCTCCTAAGTACTGAGACTAGAGAGACATGTACCACCACATGCAGCTATGAAATCCCCATTTCTGGCTTGTGTTGAAAACTCAGAAGATCAAACAACTCCAGGCAGCAGCTCCCTCTGTGGAGGAGCCATCTCCAGTCAACCAGAGCTCAACTGAGCCCATATTTCATTTCCATGGCAGCCTGTCTTTAAAATCCCCATCCTCTTCTCTTCTCTACACACAAGGAATCTGGAGAGAGGGAGATGCACTTTTTGCAGATCACACAGCGCATGAGAAGACAGAGCCAAGCAGAGACTCAGGTTTTCAGATGTCCAGGTCAGGGTTAAAAACTAGCCCGGATCCAACAAAGCACCCACTCTGTGCTCGGTGTCGATCAGACACGGGGACAGTGATCAAGTCCCGGCCTCACCCCGATGCCCCATCTGGAGACTCTGGACACAGAAGTTGTGGCATCTGGGATGCACTTTATTGGACATGTGGCTGTCCAAGCCTTGTTCTGGGAGCACCAGGGCCAGAGAACCCAGGCACTGAGTTTGAAAGGGCCCCGAGGTTAGGGCTGTTTGGAGCGAGGCCACAGGCGGCTGGTGAGAGAGCCAAAGAAGAGGTTCTGCTTGTTGGACTTGGAGAGCTCGGCCAGGCGCTGCTGTTCTTCCTGGGGTCAGAAACAGAAGGGTCAAACTGGAGTGAGCAGAGCCTCCTCCAGACTCCCAGGTCCCCAGGCCACAGCCCAGAGGCCACCCTTCCTTTCAATGTTGGCCCACCCCGACTCCCCTCCTCAAACTAACAGAACATTACACCACAGGCAGGACCCCAACCCCCAGCTGATACACTGGAAGAGCCAGCACTGAGCCCCAAGAGCCCAAGCTCAATGTCTGGAGATAGCAGACTCAAATCCCAGGCCCTCAGGGTTTTCTGCCCTGACTCTCAGCAGCTTCCCAGACCCTTGGGAAACCCCAGGCCCCAAGCCTCATCCTGCTCCCTGAGCCTGCAGCACAAAGTCCTGAGTTCCATGACACTTTTCTAGATTATGCATGTGGGGGAGGAGGAGGAGGTCCAAATCTCCAGGAACTCCTCCTCTGGGCATTCAGGTACTACAGCCTTACTCCCAGGAATCCAACCTAGAATCTGGTCAACTTCAACCTAGACCCAGGTCCATCTGCATAAGGTGCCCCCAGAACTATTCAAATCATCTTGGATGCCCCCTTTCCCAGACTGCTCTCAAACACTTGCTGTTTTTTGCCTCCTGCTCTGAGTGCAGGCTGCAGAAGCAACTCCCTGTCCTTACAACAGCCCTGAGCAGCAGGCTGTTTGACAGGGGCGAAGAAGAGAAGGTATGTGCTCAAGGCCACATAGCCAGCCAGGGGATGGCACAAAGATGGCCTGCTCCAGGGTGATTCCCTTAGGAGCCTCAGAAGTGACCCATGGGTGCCAGGTCAGAGGCCCGACCTGCTCAAGCTGGCTCTGCCGCTGTTTGAATGCCTGCAGCGGGTCATCCTCCAGGGCGTAATGCTCCAGCACTGTCCGGACATCTTCCACTTGGTTCAGTGCGATGGCTGTGGGTCAATAGGGAGTGATCAGCCTGACTTCTGAGCCAGAGGGAGGCACGGCCTACCCACAGGGTAAACATCAGACCCAGGGATCGGCAATCCCCAGAATGCATCTTGCTGTGCCCCTGAACACTTCCGTAGCCCCCAAACATTCCAGGGGAGCACTCAGACACACCAGGAGGCTACTGAAGACTCTAGGATGCTCATGGACCTCCTGTGCCTCAATTGCTCATTCTTTTCTTTTTTTTTGTGCTACTGGGGATTGAACTCAGAGGCATTCTACCTCTGAGTTATACCCTCAGCCCTATTTTTTACTATTTTGAAACAGGGTCTCACTAAGTTGCGGAGTGCCTCACTAGGTAGCTGAGGCTGGTCGAGAACCCGGATGCTCCGGTCTCAGCCTCCCAAGTACCTCCCAAGTATTGGGATCACAAGTGTGCGTCACCACACCTGGCTTCAACTGCTCATTTTTAAGAGACAAGCCAGGACCAAGCAGCTGTCATAATCCTGAGGGCCACAGCTGGGCATGGTGGCGCACGCTTGTAATCCCAGCATTCGGGAGGCTTAGACAGGAGGATCCGGGTTCGCGGCCAGCCTCAGCTACCTAGTGAGGCACTCCACAACTTAGTGAGACCCTGTTTCAAAATAAAGAATAAAAAATAAGGCTGGGGGTATAGCTCGGAGGTAGAATGCCCCTGAGTTCAATCCCCAGCACCGCAAAAAAAAAAAATAATAATAAATTAATCCTGAGGGCCAAGGGCCAGGAGGCCAAGGATGAGCCTTACTCTTAAGGAAAGCAGATAGGTCCAACAAGACCCGGTCATCGGAGTTGCCGTCCCAGGGCCGCAAGGCGACCCCGTTGTAGGGCTGCAGGCGGAAGGCTTCCTTCTTGCAGTCCACGACAACTACTCGGGCCGGGTCCCGATTCAGACAGGAGATGTCCTGGAAGTGGGTGAAAGTCAGGTCATCATCTGTGTCCCTCCCCACCCTGTCAGGAACACACATGCACAGAGCATCATGCACACTGGGATCACCATGGCATGTCTCCCAAGACGGCGTGGGTGACAACCTGTCTTCCAGGGCCTGGGGAGCTAGACACACAGACTCCTAGGCCAGAGGACTCAGAGGTTCCCTGGGGAGGCAGTGGGTACCAGTGTGTTCATTCACTGTCCCAAGTGACTGTTATGCTGCAGGTGTAGGAAACCTCTTGCCCAGAGAAAGAGATATAGATGGAACAGCAAATCAAGGGGAGTCACACAAACCCTTAGTCACAGCCCATGGACTGCTAAATCCCCAGCACAGATCCCCATATCCAGCAAGACCCAGACAGAAACCCAACAGACACCTGGACCTAGGGATACTTGAACCAGGACCAGACCAAGCCCAAACCCAGGTTCACAGAAGCTACTATAATTACACACAGTCCCCCAAAAACCCAGTTACAGACACAAAGAGGCAAGATACCAAGTCTCTACCCCTCACCCTCAACTGTCTTCTTTAGGGAGACCCCATTTTTCTCCTCTCTCCAAGAGATTCTGAAGGAAGAAGAGACTAAAGGCCCCACCAAGCTGGAGACAGGCTCATGTCCTGCCAGGAGGAGTCAGATCTGGGCAGAAGCAACAGCAGCATTGAGGATGGGACTAGAGTTGAGCCCTCTTTTTCTCAGGCAGTGCCAGCACCCAAAATACATCCCAGAGGCCCATCATGACACCCAAAAGGTACCTTTACATGGTGCCCATCCATGTATCTCGTGGCATCCCGGAACAGGCGGTAGGAGATGAAGCCGTGGGGGTCCACACTATCGATGAGTGGAAACGCAGTCTGGTGGAGATCAAGAAAAGGTCAGACCAGCCCTGGCCCCCAAGATCTCTCCTGCTCCCACACTGACAGTACTTCCTCTGCCTGGAGTCTCACCATGCCAGTCTCTGATGTAAAGATAACGATTTCATACAAAGGGGCGAGCTGCTGGAACAAGGTCTCGATGCCTGGGCGCTTCTTAAACCTCCAGCCAGTGGCCAGCTGGGGAGACAAGGAGGACAGTGGAACAGTGACACCAAGACCCATCTGAGGGATTCCCAGAACCAGGGATCTCTCTGGTTGTGGGGGTTCAGGAGTAAACAGGGTAAGGGTGAGGGTCTGGAGCAGGAGCTGGTTCCTTCAGCGCACTTCCTGTGTGCCCAGGCACATCCAAGACAGCCCTCGGTGGGCACTGTGAGCAGACAGCTCCTCCCAATGTCACACAGCAGAGGTGAGCCAACTCCCACAGCCTCACAACCCAGGTGCCCAGGTCTGTCCCCAACCCGCTGCCTTCCCCGGGACACACCGACCACTCAGGGTGCAAGAGGACACCAGTGAGCTCCAAGACAAGCGTGTAGGGTGGCTGGTAGTATGGCTCCCGCAGAGGATCTGGAAGAAGGCAGGGGCTGGTGGGCTCAATGATCATCTGTGGGCGAGAGAGAGAACAGGGGTGCTCAGACAGAGCCGGAGGCTGGGGATGGAGGGAGGGCGACTGGGCCCAGGCCCCTGCTTACCTGTCTATAATCTTTGAAATATTTGTATGTCCGACGCAACTGTTGCACCAGAATTGGATCTAGGAGAACACAAAGAGATTCCAAGGTAAGTCATTGTGCAACCTCAGACAAACCAGAGGTTTGTGATCTAACAAGATACTACCAGGTCTATGTACCCACCTGATTTGGCCAGCTCATTTCTATGTCCAAAGGTAGAAGGCAATGACTTACTACCAGGTAGGAATAAAGATATTCTCTTGCCCAGAATTTATCTATTCCCTCCCTCCTTCTCTCCTCCCCCCACTCCTTTTTTTGTGGTATTGGGGATTTTTTTTTTTTTTTTTTTAGGTACTGGGGATTGAACTCAGGGGCATTCCACCTCCAAGCTATACCCCCAACCCTATTTTTTATTCTTTATTTTTTTTGAAACAGGTTCTCACTAAGTTGCGGAGGGCCTAACTAGGTAGCTGAGGCTGGCTTCGAACCCGGATCCTCCGGTCTCAGCCTCCCAAATGCTGGGATTACAAGTGTGTGCCACCATGCCCGGCTGTATTGGGGATTGAACCCAGGGGCATTCTACTTTCAAGTTATACCTGCAGCCATATTTCTTATTCTTTTCTTTTTTTTTGCGGTACTGGGGATTGAACTCAGGGGTATTCTACCTCTGAGCTATACCCCCAGCCTATTTTTTATTCTTTATTTTGAAACAGGGTCTCACTAAGTTGCGGAGTGCCTCACTAGGTAGCTGAGGCTGGCCGTGAACCTGGATCCTCCAGTCTCAGCCTCCCGAATGCTGAGAGTGTGCGCCACAACGCCCAGCTTAATTTCTTATTCTTTATTTTGGAACAGGGTCTAAATTGTGGAGGGCCTCACTAAATAGCTGAGGCTGGTCTTGAACCTAGATCCTCCCATCTCAGCCTCCCAGGTACTGGGATTACAAGCATGTACCACCACACCCGGCTATCTTTTCTTTTTTTTTGTGGTAGTGATGGTTGAACCCAGGGGCATTCCACCTCTAAGCTATACCCCAGCCATTTTATTTTTTTAAACAGGGTCTCATTAAGTTGCTAATGGCCTCACTATATTGAGGCTGTCCTCAAACCTGTGATCCTCCTGTCTCAGCCTCCCAAATATTGGGATTACTGGAATGTGCTACCATATGTGGCTCTTGCCCAGTTTTTTATTTTTTTTGGTGGTACTGGGGATGGAATCCAGGGGCAGTCTACCTCTGAGATACACCTCCAGCCCTATTTTTTTTTTTTTTTTTTTTGCAGTACTGGGGATTGAACTCAGGGGTATTCTACCTCCCAGCTATACCCCCAGTCCTATTTTTTATTCTATATTTTGGACCAGGGTCTCACTAAGTTCCAGAGGGTCTCACTAACTAGCTGAGACTAGCCACAAACCCAGATCCTCCTGTCTCAGCCTCCCAAGTACTGGGACTACAAGCATGTGCCACCATGCCCGGCTAACATATACAATTTCAACCTGCACAATTTTTTTTTGAGGTACTGGGGATTAAACCCAGATGCATTCTACCTCCAAGCTACATCCCCAGCCCATTTTTTTCCCCTTTATTTTGAAAAAGGGTTTCACCACGTTGTGGAGGGCCTAAGTAGCTGAGGCTGGCCGCAAACCTGCGATCCTCCTGTCTCAGCCTCCCAAGTACTGGGATTATAGGTGTTGGCCACCAGGTCCAGCTCCAAACTGCCCAATTTAAATCAGTATATTGATCTGTTTAAGCCAGTATGATTTTACACCTGCCCAATTAAGAAGAGCAGCATACTTACCATACCTGCCCAGTGTAAAATAATCATGCCTGCTGCAAACTTCCTTAGCACAAACAGGTGGCTTTCTGGACCCACCAATGTTACTTTTCTCCTGGGAAGGGCCAGGTGTGATAAAATTGACAACTACTCTCTACTATCCAATTTGTCAGAAGCTCCCCATCAAAAGCTGGTAAACCAGAGGGAGGAGGAGGAAAGAGGCATTGTTCTGGAAATGAGAAGGCGGATGGGGTAGGGGCTTAGGGCTAAAAAAAAAGAGGCTGTCATAAAGAGGAGGGGGTTAGGGGCTGCAGATGCTCAGATCTAAGGCACAGGAAGCCATGTGTCTGGGGGATAAGCTGCTCTGTCTCCTCAAGCAAGCCCTCCCACCCAGGCTCCCCTCCCCCATCTGTCCCTGACCATCTGCTCCAGGGCTGACGGGCCAGGGAAGGGGGTTGGGGCTTTGTAATGCCCCTCCTCCCAGCCATCCAGCTGCTGGCTCCCCCACACCCTCCAGTGGGAGAAGGAGGGGCTGGGGCAGAGTTGGAAGGGCCAGGGGACCCCAGGATCTCCCTCATTTACTCACCACTGTCGAACTCATCAGGAATCTGGGAGGTGGAGAGAAAAACAAAACGTTTGGGATGGCAGAGGGCAGGCCCCCATCACACCCAGAAAAGAATCTCCAGGCCGCTGAGAGAAGTAGGCAAAGGTCCCTGGGAGCGAAAGGCTCACTACATACCAGAAATGAGCCTAAACAGGCCAAAAGGAAGCTACCCTTATACCCATGGGATGGTCTCCTGGTAAGGCCTCTGGGTCTCTTTTCCCCTCACCTTGGCACCATTTTCATCCACAGGGTTGTTTCCTGCAAGGGAGACAGGGATGAATGAGAGAAATGGGGGCCAAGTCTCCTGGGTCTTGAGGGTATAAGAGGACAAGGGGCTTAGATTCCTGGACTCAAGAGAGGAGGGGGCTGAGAGGCAGGGCTAGGGATTCCTAGGCCTTTGAGAGAAAAAGGGCTGAGGCTGGGACTCCTGGGTCTCTATGGGATGAAAAAACAAGGGAGAGGGTTGGACTTTGGGTGGTGAGGGAAAATATAGCTTAGGAGGCTGGTCCAGGCTAGTCCTTCCTATTCCCCACTCCCAAGTGGCTTCCTGTAACCTAGTAGAGGAACCGACTAGAGAGAGTAGAACCTTAAACAGGAGGAGAAAAGAGGAGACTTCTCCAGTTTCCAAGGCTGTTGTCCCAATTGGGGACCCTATTGAGGCAGGGGCCAGGAAGTAAAGATGAGTGAAGCTCCTCTGGGAAAAAGGAGTATATTCCACAGTGGAATTTGGGAGGCCAGTGGAACAAAATTGGGAGCAGAGGTAAGTCCCTCACCGAAAATATAGACGATGCTCACGGTCCCACCGGCCCCAAGCAAACCAGCAAGCCAGAGGGCAACTTTTTTGGCGTAGCTAGGACCTTCCGAGCCTGACTGCTGCTGTGACTCCTGGGCCTTAGTGTTCCCGTGGCTTCTCATCTCTGCAGCCTGCAGTGGAGAGTGGGGAGGTGAGCCAATAGAGAAGAGAGAAAAGGTCAGGATACTTTGACTTCTACTCTGGCCCAAGTAGAATCAAGATCAAGAGCCAGGAAGCAGCCAGGCGTGGTGGCGCACGCTTGTAATCCCAGCATTCGGGAGGCTGAGACCGGAGGATCCAGATTTGAGGCCAGCCTCAGCTACCTAGTGAGGCACTCTGCAACTTAGTGAGACTCGGTTTCAAAATAAAGAATAAAAAATAGGGCTGGGGGTATAGCTCGGAGGTAGAATGCCCATGAGTTCAATCCCCAGTACCGCAAAAAAA
>PVLC010050402.1:0-10130 GCA_004027655.1 Graphiurus murinus | reverse complement strand
CTTGTAATCCCAGCATTCGGGAGGCTGAGACCGGAGGATCCGGGTTCACGGCCAGCCTCAGCTACCTAGTGAGGCACTCCGCAACTTAGTGAGACTCGGTTTCAAAATAAAGAGTAAAAAATAGGGCTGGGGGTGTAGCTCGAAGGTAGAACGCCTCTGAGTTCAATCCCCAGTACCGCAAAAAAAAAAAAAAAAAAAAGTTTTCCCTTTAAAGAAATTTTCATATAAATGAAATCATATACGTTATAATTTATTTTCTGTTTCTCTCACCTATCATAATGTTTTTGAGATTGATGTTATAGTGTATATCAACATTTTATTCCTTTTTATTTCTAAGAAGTATTCCATAGTATGACTACACTATCCACTACTTAGGGACTTATGAGCTGTTTCTCAAATAGATGTTTTTAACATTACTTTTTGTTCATTTTCTAGAATCTTTCTGTTTGCCCTGAAGATGAATCAATCATTATGTCCTCTTTTGTTAACACTATGACTTCTCTAAGTGTAAAACAAGGTAAGTCTTTTAAGTAAAGTCATTGTTTCTTCTAATTAGACTTTTTAGCTTGATTATTAAAGAGAGAACAGTTAATTTTTGCAGAATTACTTACCTGATTTTTGGATATATGTTCTCTTTTGCCTTAATTTTATCCTATTTGAAGCAAAAGTTTCCAAAATGAGTTTCAAATGATACTAGTAAAAATCATAAGAATTATATCTTGATATTTCTTATTTAGAGAAAAATTAGGCATTTTATAACAAAAAGTAAAATAAAAGAGGAGAAAGAGAAATATTGTAACAATGTGTATGTTTGGTCCAGGGATATAGATAACAATAGGTAAAATGTTTACTCTGTGCCAGGCTCTTTTATATGTTATCACAATCTGCATCACCTTTTTAAAATACTGCTATTTTATTTGACAGATTTGGAAACTCAATTTGAGAGTTAACCTCTCAGTTATTTAACATAATTAATGTAATCTCTAGCAGCTATTAAGTAAAAATAGGAATTTAAGCTCAAGTCTGTCAGTCTCAAAAATTGACATAACTAACTAGATCATCTGTCCATTATTTGAATATTCCATTCCAATAGGTTGCCAAAACATTTTAGTTTTGTAATAAAAAGTAGAAGTTTTCAAAAATTTTGGAAATTTCTGAGCAGTAAGTATTTATTATAGTTTGATCAATCTTTATAGATTATGCTACATGTAAGTGAAAATACTATAATCTTGTGTGGTGAGATTTGGTTTCTGCGGAGTTACTTTGTGGAGCTTTAGTATGCTGTCCGAAGTTTCTATTCATAGAATCCTTCAAATCCTGTGCTGTTGCTTCAAATTGACATGTATATACGAAGACTCAGAGAGCTTAGAAGTTTACATTGTGTAGTTGCCTCCTTCATAGGATTTGAGAACTGTTTCGCTGTCATAGCTCTTAAAATTTTTTATGTTTTTTAATTATAAAACACATGTAATGGGACATTTGCCATTGGAACCATTTTTCAGTATTTAGTTCACTAGTATTAGGTGGTTTGTTCATACTGTCATTAATCTCCAGGAATTTTTCATCCTAAAAAGATGGAAACTGTTCACTAAACACACTTTTTTTCTCTACCCAGTCTGTGGAAACCACCATCCTACTTTGTTTTTATGAGTTTGATTACTCTAGATACTTCAAATAAGTGGAATCATATAGTTTTGTCTTTTTGCAACTAGTTTCTGTTTTCTTTCTTCAGAGTGGGTGATGAAGGGGGTCTCACTATAGCACCCAGGCTGGCCTCAAACTCCTTAGGCTCAAGTAATCCACCTGTGTTAGCTGCCCAAGTAGCTGGGACTTCAAGTGCAATGCCACCACACTCAGCTCTGTATGACTGTTTTATTTCACTGAGCTTAATGTCTTCAAGTTTTAGCCATGTTGTACCATGTGTCACAGTTTCATTTTTAAGATTGAATAATATATCATTGTAATCATATGCTATAATCTGTTTTTCTCTTCATCTGTCCAATATATTTAAGTTTGCTTCCACCTTTAGCTATTGTGAATAATACTGCTGTGGATATGGTATACAAATATCTCTTTGAGACTGGTTTTAATTCTTTTGGCTGTATGCCCAGAAATGGAGCAGTCTTTGCTCTTAAATTATAAAACATGATTATAGATTTGTGAAAACATTAATTTGCTTTGTAATCTTATTTTGTTCTCTTCATTGCAGTTGAAGATGGGGAAGTATTTGATTTCAGAGGAATGAGATTAGATTGGTTTAGGTTACAGGTAAGAATAACTGAATTTTTATTGCTGTTCTGTTTTGTAATGCCTTAGTTAACATGGAAACTTTTATAGTAGAACTATATAAATTGTTGTGTGCCTATTGAAAAGATTTCTTTGTATAACCATAAAAGAGACATTTTGTACTAGTTATTAAATTTGGATAAATATATTTCTAATTTAAACCAATAAAGAAATTTTTTAATACATTTAAAGTAAAAGTACCAAGCTGGGCATGGTGGTGCATACCTGTAATCCTAGTACTTGGGAGTTTGACAAAGAAAAATCAGCAACTTAAAATGATCCTCAGCCATTTAGCAAGACCCTGTTTCACAATAAAATAAATTAAAAAGGCTGAGGGTGTAGCTCAGAGGTAGAATGCATGTGTGTTTATTTTCCATTACCACCATTTAAAAAAAAGAGAGGGGGAGGAAGAAAAAAAAAAGTACCAAATTTTTGTTGAAAAAAATATTTATAATCTGATTGCTGACTTATTTTAAATAAAAATTTTAGGGTTGTGGGTCATGCAGTGTCTGTCATATCTACTCAACCTATTATAGTATGAGAACAGCTATAGACAGTACATAAATATAGGGTCATGACTATGTTCCAATCAAATTTTATTTATAAAAACAAGCAGAGCCGGGCGTAGTGGCACATGCTTGTAATCCCAGTACTTGGGAGGCTGAGACCCTGGAGGATCCAGGTTTGTGGCCAGCCTTAGCTACTTAGGCCCTCTGCAACTTAGACCCTGTTTCAAAATAAAGAATACAAAATAGGATTGGGGTTGTAGCTCAGAAGCAGAATGCACCTGGGTTCCATCCCCAGTACCGCAAAAATAAATAAATAAATAAATAAATAAATAAATAAATAAATAAATAAATAAATAAATAAATAAAAAATAAGTAAATAAATAAATACAAGCAGCTAGTCCAAAGGCCATCATTTATAGTCATCACCTGATACAGTGCTAAAAGCTTTATTTATTTTTATTTTTATTTTTTCTGAAAAGGAGAATTGAACCCAGGGGCATTCTACCTCTAAGCTACACCCCCAGACCTTTTTTATTTTTATTTTGAAACAGGGTTTCACTAGTTTGATGAGAATCTCACCACTTACTGAGGCTGTCCTCAAACCTGCGATCCTCCTGTCTCAGCCTCCTAAGTACTGGGATTACAGGTGTGCACCATCACACCTAGCTCTGTGAGTGTTTTAAATGACATTATTTTATTTTGTCTATGTCTGTTTCTTCTGGATCTCTTTTTCTAATGTTATTTAAATTCTATGTTTTAAAAATGAGCATTAGTTAATGGAAATCTTTATTGAACTCACAGCCACAACTGATTCCTCTGTGCTCTAAAAGCTGACTAGAGATAAATAAATCTAATTAGGCTTAACTTGTGATAAAGGTTCAAAGTATATTTTGATATCAGAATATTGTCATCATTATTCTGCATTCCCTCCCCCTTCTGACAGGCCTACATAGAACTCTGCTTTCTCTGTGGTGTAGCTATCTTTGTGAATAGTAACATCATCTACCTAAGGACTTGAGATTTGATTTTTATTGTACTCACAAGGCAATAATTTAGTTTCTTACTGCTAAATGGATATTGACAGAAGATGTGGGGCTCCTGGGACAGAGGCAAAGTACTTAATTATTCACAGTACAGGAAGCAGCATGAGCATCAGCATATATGCATCATTTTCCACATGTCTCTACTACATCCTGCAGGAGTGGTAGAGTTCGGGGGGGCAGATGAATGCTGTATACTCAGTGAGTTTGTGCTGCATCTAAGGAACACTAAGTTTGAGGAACCTTCTGTTCTATCATCAACAGTGTGTGTTTGCTCTTTGCTCCAAGGACATTACTTCATCTCTCAAGTTTGGTAGCTCCAAAACAATCCTAAAAAGTAGTATAGGAAATGAATAGTCCAGACTTTACATGCTTTGCATACCTAGCAAGAGTTATAGGCGTGTAGGAGACACATGAAGGAGTGTCTCCCCACAGCCAGAACTCTGGCCAAAATCCGTAATTCTTCTATTGCCCATCACATTAATTATTTCCTAGATCAAACTCTTTAAACTGTCATCAGTCTAGATGAGACTATCATAATCTGTCTAATTTCTTGTCACCATTACCTGCAAATAGATTTCTGCCTCCTTTCTGTTCTTGGCCACACTCCCCAATTTCTCCCCTCCCTATATACAGAGTTATCTTTATAAAACAAAAACTGACTATCACGTAGAACCCTCAGTAGTTCACCCAAAAATTTAAGTTCTTTTTTTGTGTGTGGTGCTGGGGATTGAACTCAGGGGCATTCTACCTCTGAGCCACACCCCGCAACCCTATTTTATCTTTTATTTGGAAACAGACTAAGTTGCTGAGAATCTTACTAAGTTGTTGAGGCTGGCTTTCAACCTGCGATTGTCCTGTCTTAGCCTCACTAGTATTGGGATTATAGGCTTGCGCTACTCTGCCTGGTCTAAATTAAGTTTTTTAATACAATGTAAGATTGTATATAATCTAGTTGAATCTCATCTTTCACCATTTTCCTTCTCTTATTTACACTCAAACTCTGGCCATAGAGACCAATATTTATTCTGTAGTCACCCTTCCTGTTCATATTTTCTGTCCTCTGAAATAGTCAGTATCCATGGACTTGATTCTGTTCTCTGTGGTTTGGTATCCCAATCATGTAAATTTCTTTCCCTACAAATTGTCTTGATGATTTTGTTTAAGTCCCATTACCTTTTTGTCTAGCCTATACTAATTTTTTGCTATTTTCAGTACTTTTATAGAATTCATGAAATTTGTACTACTTATCTAGGTTTTAGTGATTTACTATAATCTAAAACCTCACTGAGTCAACATGTATAAATAGTACTTACTTCCATCTGATATTTCCTGTATTTATTTTCTTTCTTAAACTAGGTTTCTCATTTCTTTTGGTAAGGTTAACATGACAGCTAATAGTTTTATACTTTTTTGTTTTTATGTTTTTGGGGAGAGTACTGGAGATTGAACCCAGAGGCATTCTACCTCCAAACGACAGCCCTAGTCCTATTTTTTATTCTTTATTTTGAAACAGGGTCTCACTTAGTTGTGGAGGGCCTCACTCAGTAGCTGAGCTTGGCCACAAACCTGCGATCCTCCTGTCTCAGCCTCCCAAGCGCTGGGATTATAAGTGTACGCTATCACACCTGGCTCGTTTTATGCTTTTGATGTTGTAACTTCAGTTCCTTTAGAGTTTAAGGTGAATGTCCTATATATTAGATTATTTCTTATAGATGTTAATATTTCAGTTTATTATTTACAGAAATTCTTGATGGGAATTTCAAATTAAGATCGCTATAGTAGAAATTAAAAAAAAAGATGTTACTGATATAGTGTCACAATAAGTAGTTTAAATGTTTTTCAAGAATGGATTTTTTCCCTATAGGATGGCAAGACTAAAGTCATTGTGTCTATCTAAACTGCTTTTGTTTTTTATTGTATTTTTATAGGCATATACTAGTGTCTCTAAGGCTTCACTTGGCCTTGCTGATCATCGAGAACTTGGGAAGATGATGAATACAATAATATTTCATACAAAAATGGTAGATTCCTTGGTGGAAATGTTGGTGGAAACATCAGATCTCTCCATATTTTGGTATGTTGTAATTTTTCTTCAATCTGAACTTGAAATTTTCAGCACTCAAATATAAGTTTCTTTATTATATGCTAGCATAGTCCTATTTAGTAATAAACTCTTAAGAATAAAGGAGATAGAAGACTTCTATAAAAACTTGGTATAAGTTGAGCATGGTGGTAAAGAAGATAGAGGACTTCTATAAAAACTTGTAAGTCTGGCATGGTGGTGCATGCCTGTAATTCCAGTACTTGAGAGGCTGAGAAAGGAGGATCACAGGTTTGCGGCCAGCCTTAGTGACCTAGCGAGGCCCTCCACAACTTAGTGTACCCTGTTTCAAAAAAATACAACTGGCGGTATGTCTTGGAGGTGGAATGCCCCTGGGTTCAATCCACAGTACTGTAAGAAAAAAAAAAGTTATAAAAAATAGTTAAAATTACCTTAAGCCCCACCTTTGCATGATTAGTCTAAGGGAAAAAAATGTGGGTCAGGGTCAAATTGAGTAAATGTTGGAAATTATTAAGTAGCTAGTAACTTCACTTCTGTGGTATTAAATATTGGCATTATGATGATGTGAGGACTATTTCCTGCTTTGTGCTTTACTCTCCTTTGTTTCACACATAGTCCTTTTTATTATACTTAGTACTATAGTTTACTTTTCTCCCTTTTTTTTCATTGCCAGAAAATATGAAGGAAGGTTATGTTTTTGGTATATAATGTTTGACTGAGTAAATGAACTTGGTTGTGATCAGACTAATCAACAGTGGGGGCCAGGATTCAAACTGGTATTCTGGTTCATAGCTGTATAGTATCAACTATTACTTCCTGCTTCTTGTCCTTTTTTTTTTCTTCTTCTTCTTCTTCCCCTTCCTTTCCTTTGGGGAAGTGAATTGGAATAACCTTGTCTATCTGTGAATTGGAATAACCTTGTCTATCTCCTTATTTCTAAAATGCTTATATAATCTAAGTAGATAGTGGTCATAGTTTCTATATAGTGAACAAAGGTCATTATGAAATAAAGGTCATTATGAAAAACATTTTCTTTCATTTTGGAAAATAACTCAATCTACAATGGTTTAGGTGATTCGTTTGGATGCTCTTTTTTTTTTTTCCTTGCAGTACTGAGCATTGAACCCAGAGGTATTCTACCTCCAAGCTATACCCCTAGCCCTATTTTTTATTCTTTATTTTGAAATAAGGTCTCACTGAGCTGTAGAGGTCTTCACTAAGTAGCTGAGGCTGGCCGAGAATCTGTGATCTTCCTGTCTCAGCCTCCCAAGTACTGGGATTTCAAGCATGCACCACCACTCCTGGCTAGGATGCCTTTAATTAGTATGGCAGAAGAAATCTAAATCACCAGGAAGAAAACAACTACTTCTTAAAATGAACTCATGAAACACATCAATGCCTGCAGTTCTTAGGTGTAGATATATCACATGTCAAACATAAAAGAATTTTAAAGAATATTTAGAGTCCTGTACTACAGTTTGACCAGAAGTTTACCCTAGAAAGAAAATGAAACATTTTATGTGTAGATATTTTTAGTTGTGGAAAGGCTTCTATTGGAAAAGAAGGATTCAACAATTAGAAAATCTTCTCCCCTTTTTTTAATACTAAAAGCACATTGAATAATATTTAAAATTTATAATTTTCAGTCATGTTTAATTTTTATCTGTATTTTCTCACAGTTGCTTTCTAATTTGCATGCTGACATTCGATATAAAGAAGACATATTTACTATGCCTTTTATATTTATTACTCTTAAGATATATGCTATCAACATATTCTTTACATTTAAATTTAACATTTTTAATTTGTATATAATTTAAAGTTGATGGCATGTGACTATTTGGCATTGTTTTGCTTTCTCAATATTACTTAAAATAATGGTATTTCTTACAGTTGGTTGTAATTTATCTTTAATACTGTGTTAAATGTCATTTATATTCCATACATAAGGCTTATGTTTCTTTAAGTTTTTATTTTAATTATGGTAATTATTATACAAATAGTATTTATGTTACTCTGAAATGATTATTCTCATGTGAAAGATACTTTTTTGGGAAAAATAACTATTAAGAGAATAAATACAACCATTTGGTAACTTTTCATTCACTTGAATCAAAGTAAATTTACTATAAGTACTATATCAGAAAAACTTTAACTATAAACTAAACTAATACTACAAAAATTGTAATTCTAATTTTCAATTTGTTTCCTAATGCAGTTTTTATAGTCGTGCTTTTGAGAAGATGTTTCAACAGTGTTTGGAGTTACCCTCTCAGTCAAGATATTCAATTGCATTTCCACTACTTTGTACCCATTTCATGAGTTGCACACATGAACTGTGTCCAGAAGAGGTAATTTCATTATAGTGCTATGATTTATATGGTATGCATTGTAAACTAGGTCAAACTTACAACCAGTCAAATTTTTACAAAGTCTTCATTACTTGCTTTTACATGCCATCTAAAGCATCTCTGCAGAATCAGAAACATATTTGAGTAGATAATGTGATAAAATTGTAATAGATTAGATATATATGTATATGGAGAAATATGCATACATATACATATGTATATGTAAGCATATAGTAGAGCCTAAACATATAGTAGAGCCTTCATTAAATGGTGGATTAGGTATTAATATTTATAATGATACATGTAATAGATTTGTATACTTGCTTTTCTCTTAATATTATTAAAACGTCTTGAAAATTTAGTTTATGGATTATTGAGTAAACATTAAATCAAAGAAATTTCAGTGACTGTTAATATAATAGATATATTAAAATCCATGTTTGCTGATATTTGTAAGGTTGGCACACACACACATATGCAATTAATGAGAAACTGAACCAATCAGTAGTTTTATTAATCCCAAATATCTATAAAAAATGTACTCAAGCTGGGTGTGGTGGCACACGTTTGTAATTCTAGTACTTCGGATGCTGAGACAGGAGGAATGCAGATTCGAACCCAGCCTTGGCAGCTTAGCACAGTAACCTAGTGAGACCCTGTTTCCAAATAAATAAAATCGGGCAGGGGGTGTAGCTTGAAGGTAGAATGCCTCTGGGTTCAATACCAGTATACAAAAAAGAGTACTCAATATCAAAGTTTTATTTTGACCAGAAGAATAAGTTTCAGTGTTCTATTGCATAGTATGATGACAGTAGTTAATAATATGTGCTTTTATTTATTTATTTATTTTTTTGTGTGGTACTGGGGACTGACCTCAGGGGCATTCTACCTCCGAGCTATACCCCCAGCCCTATTTTTTATTCTTTATTTTGAAACCGAGTCTCACTAAGTTGCGGAGGGCCTCACTAGGTAGCTGAGGCTGGCCGCGAACCTGGATCCTCTGGTCTCAGCCTCCCGAATGCTAGGATTACAAGCGTGCGCCACCACGCCCGGCTAATCATATGTGCTTTTAAATTGCCAAAAACTATATTTTTAATGTTTTCACCAAAAAAAAAGTGAATTGGTAAAGTGATATGTTAATTAGTTTGATTGGAATTTTCTACAGTATACACATAGATTAAAACATTGGGGTATTGAGGGTATAGCTCAGTGGTAGAGTACTTGCCTTACTTATAGGTGGCCCTGGGTTAAATCTCCAACACTGCAAAAAACAAGAAAAGCAACCCATCACATTGTATCCCATATGTACACAATTATCATTTATCATTTGAACATAAGTAAATAAAAGGGGGGAAAACCTTTAAAGAGGAAATTTCATCATGAAAGTGTTTTAAGAATATGTATTAAAAATAAGTAGCCAGGCATGGTGTCACACACCTGTAATCCCAGTACTTGGGAGGCTGAGACAGGAGGATCACAGGTTCAAGACTATTCCCAGCAACTTAGCAAGACTCTCATCAACATAGTGATGAGAGTCACTACGTAGTGAGACCCTGTTTCAAAACAAAAAATAAAATTGGGCTGGGAGTATAACTAGGAGGTAGAATGACCCTGGATTCAATCCCCAGTGCCACACACAAAAAAAGTTATATATTTCTTTGTAACTTCATGTTTAGGCCCGTTATTTAGAACTGCAGAATTTGTTGAAAGGAAACTTGATCTAAGAGTAACACTGTCAGTATCTTCAAGCATTAGTTTACATATGTGTTGTATATTGTATGCTACTATTCCAGGGGAAGAGGACTTTGAGACAGAGATTAGCCTTAGGAAGTTATTGGGAATACTTTAAAATGAGTATCTGTGAGGATATTAACACCAC
>PVLC010050401.1:0-10119 GCA_004027655.1 Graphiurus murinus | reverse complement strand
TTCACTCCTTTAGACACAGAACATAGCAGATTCTCACTAAATGTGTACTGACTTAATGGAAAGGATTGAATCTCCTACATGACTTGTGGCAGAGAACTTCTTAATCCCTCAAATGTTAGGATCCTTGGGCATCTTGACTTTACATTTGCATGTTGTATCACTAGTATTGGTTGAAATATAGATCCAACCTTTTTGTTTCTCTCTTAAACAGCAAACACAAGAAAGCTACTACTGACTTTGCTAAGAATGGAGCCAACAATTCAAATGGCTGAAAGTTTCATTGCTTTCCTCCAGTGTTATACCCAGCTATTCTACCTTTTCCAAAATTCAATGGAAGGAAAAAAAAAATCACCAAACAAGGATGAGAGTGGGGCCTTCATTTTAGGTCCCCTCAAGGAGTACTTCTTAAACTTGGGGTACATCTATATCACCTTGGGATCCTATCAAATGTAGATTCTGACTTTGTGGACCTGGGATTGGGAGAGTTGATATTCCTTTATAACAACCTCCTGAAGGAACTCAAATCTGCTGATCTGTACCACACTTTGCCTGTTACAAACCCAGAGAAACCAAGTAGTAAAAATGTTAATAAAATGTTGGAGCAGAAAAGATCAGAAAACTTGTAGCATACGTATCATGGGGTTAATGGCTTTGCTTTGGGGTTGTCTGTGACTTGTTTTCTAATTTGGTTGCCTAATAGAGAGTTTGCATCAGTTATAGATTGAGAAATGGGAGAGTCTCTCTCCTTTGCCATTTCCCCCACAGGGCATTCTGAGCAGAGGCATTAGGAGATCAACCCTAACAGACCCAAACTTTTCATAAAGTTGCAGATATGTGAAAAGAACAGTGGATGGCCAAGCATGGATTGTTCTTTTCCAACCAACATTTTGTGCTAAAGCCCACACTTTTGGCAGTTGAACCCCATTTCTTATCTGAATTGAGAAACCCTTGACAATTCACATTATGTTGTGTGATTTTAACCTGAAGATACCTCGGACATTAAAACCAGTTCTATTTGTGAGTTGATAAGCGATAAGATTACATACTTGTCTAAGGATTTCTTGTGTACCTAGTATTTCTCAAAGTCACCACCTCTAAGAAGTTTAAAATCAAAAAGTGATACGTTAACTCCAATACAGTGGGATCCATGGTGACCAGTATAAAATAGAAAAAATTTAGTGCTGAATTGTGCAATGCATCTAAAATTTCTACGGCTGCCAGGCATGGGGGTGCACACCAGCAATGCCAGTACTTGGGAGGCTGAGACAGGGGAATGGCAGGTTGGAGGACAGCCTCAGCAAGTAGTGAGACTCTCATCGATCTGGTGAGGCCCTCTTTTACAATAGAAATAAAATAGGGCTGAGAGTTTAGCTCAGAGGTAGAAAGCCCCTGGGTTCCGTCTCCAGTGCCACAAAAATAAATAAATAAAAATTTAAAAAATAAAATAAGGCTGGAGGTGTGACTCAGAGGTAGATCATTCCTGGGTTTAATCCCCAGTACCAAAAAAAAAAAAAAAATCATACAGCCTAAAGTTAATTTTTTTTAATACTTTTATTGGTGCATTGCAATTATATATCATAATGAGATTCAAAGTGATGCAAACATACCTGCACACATCCCTGGGTTTGTTTCCCTCCTTTTCCTACTCTGCTCTCATGTACGTGAGATTAGTAGTGACACTTTTCTACAGGGACATAACATTATGTGAACTGTTTCCTCCCTCAATTCTCCTTTTTCCACTGTCCGACTCCCTCCCCCCCAGCTCCCTGCCCTCATTCTACTGGTCTCTAATAGGAAACTAAAGTTAATTCCATTTTGAGAATGTTTGAGCACTATGATAAGATAATGGAAGATAAACTAAAGCATCCATAGAATGATTAAAAAAAAAAAAAAGTCCTCTGTGAATCGCTTTCAAGGAGCACAGATAGTTCAGCCTCAAGGGCAGGAATCGCTTGCTTGCGTGGATAACTAGCTGCCGCCAGCACTGTGCTGTGCCAGATCCGCATCCCTCCCTCACGGGCGGCCTGCCCTTAGCACTTGGTGGTAGCAGGGGTATGTGGTGATCATCGCCTTTCCAATCCACACTTCACTTGGTTGCTTTCACCCGAGCTGAATTGGGTTACCCTCTTAGCCTGTGGGCAAGAGTGAGTGAGGAAAGTGTTTGGCGTCTGTGTGACTTTCACCTCTTAATAGTGGTGAAGAAAAGAACTTCAAGAAAATAACTCTGAGAAATACCTTGACTGTCCCATGTAAGGATGGCTTCTTCGTGTCTGCAGTAGTGTCTTCATTTGGCCAGCTATCTCAAGGGGATATATGCAGGGATGTTCATGGCAGAGGAAAAGTCAACCTCTCCCTTTTAAAATATCAAGCACGGCCAGGTGGTCCCTAGGCCTTTCTAAATTGGCAGACAGGTACGAGTGTCTAAATCTGCTTAAAGATTAAATCCTAGCTGGGCATGGTGGCACATACTTGTGATCTCAGTACTTGGGAGGCTGAGACAGGAGGATCACAGGTTTGCAGCCAGCCTCAGCAACTTAGTGAGGTCCTCTGCAACTTAGTGAGACCCTGTTTCAAAATAAAAGAATAAAATCGGGTTGGGGTGTAGCTTGGAAGTAGAATGCCTCTGGGTTCCATCCCTAGTACCACAAAAATAAAAAAATAAAAGATTAAATCCTAATTCTGAGAGTCCTTTTTCTCCAATTGAGTGGCTAATTTCATGGAGGAGCTAGTAAACAAGACTCAGTCTAGTGCACCTTTCTAACCTCAGACCCAGGTGGGACGTGACCTTGCTGACATGGGGCAGGAGGAAATCTTGGGGTCAGGGAAGAGGCAGCAGGGCCACCAATGGTCTCTAGCAGGAGCAAGATGAGAAAGCTCATCGCATTACTACCTGGGAGAGATGGCCACGGGGCTCTCCTCCCTGTGATGGGTCTGGAGGGGTAGTAGTGCTTCCTGTGTGGAGTGGCCAGGCATTCGTGGCCCAGAGTTTCAATATATAGGTACCTGAGGTTCAATATATAGTATGTACCTGTAATCACAGTACTTGGGAGGCTGAGACAGGAGGATCACAAGTTTGAAGCCAGCCTCAGCATCTTAGCAAGGCTCTACACAAGTTAGTAAGACCCTGTTTCAAAATAAAAAAAATAAAATAAGGGTGAGAGTGTAGCTCAGAGTTAGAATGTCCCTGGATTCAGTCCCTAGAATCACAAGAAAGAAAGAAAGAAGGAAAGAAAGGAAGGGAGGAAGGAAGGAAGGAAGGAAGGAAGGAAGGAAGGAAGGAAGGAAGGGAAAGAAGAAAAGAAAGAAGTATACATTGTGTTATTGCTTAGGTATGCAAGGCAAATGCATCAGGAGAACTGCTATGGTAAGCTGATTATACTCAGAGATCCCCAGGAGAGAGGCATTTCACACCCCAGGGTTCATGCCACCAGGAAGCACAGGGTCAGTCCAAGGACAGAGGGAGCAGGGGAGATGTGCACGGGAGCCATTAGTACATTTTTCACTGAAAGAAAGAGGTAAGGCAGAATCAACCAGCTTCAGATAGGCCGATTTGAATTCTTTAAGCAAGCCCTAGGGCATAGTGCTGTCCCAGTTGGTACTTGGCCAGGGGTGATTAGGGAGGGGGAATTCTTGCCCTGAATGTGCCAGAGGAGGTAGTTAGGGGTGCCGGCTCCGCATGGGTTACTTTGCATTTGAAAGGCGTGCTCAGTTGACTATCTGTAGGAATCCCAGCTAGTGCTGGAGGGACACTATGTTGTTAACAGAGTGTCAGTTTTTTGGGCAATTAAAATAGCTGGCTGAGGCTGGAGCCCTGGGATTAGACTGTAGGCAGGCCTCTAATCTGGCCAATTACTGTGGGTCCTTTGTCTCAGGTGGTTTAGTTGGCATCTTAGTCTATTCCTGCTGCTATAACAGAACACCACAGACTGAGCAATTTCCAAGGAACAGATTTATTTTCTTCTTACAGTTCGAACTCAAGGTGCTGGCACGTTCAGTGGTCTGCTGAGGCCTGCTCTCAGCTTCCAAGCTAGCATCTTGTGGCTCCCTTTTCCTACGGGGAGGAAAGCTGTGTCCTCACACGGCAGAGAGCAGAAGGGCAAAATTACCCGACCAGAGTGAGGCCCCTTTTATAAAGGCCATAATTCCATTCCCAAGAGAGAGGAGTCCTCAGGACCAATCAGCTCTTGAAGACTCTACCTCTTAGTATCATCACACGGACCACTAAGTTTCAATACCTGAATTTGGGAGAGGACACATTCATACATTAGCATTCGGTTGGTTCTGGGACTTGTGTTAGCCAAACTCAATAACACGTAGTCCTTAGCACTTCCAATATTTGATTAAAATAATGGCTTTCTTGGAGGGTTTGAGCCTCTGGGAGCCTCTACAGTCTAAACTAATAAAAGAACTCAGACCAATATTAATGAGGCCAACAGTCAACAGAATGGAGTTCACCCGCTCTGCACAGTCTTTGTTTTGTTTTTGTAGAATGGAAGTGTTTGAGCCAGGCTTGGTGGCACTCGCTTGTAATCCCAGTACTTGGGAGGCTGAGACAGGAGGATCGCAGGTTCACGGCCAGCCTCAGCTACTTAGTGAGGCCCTCTTCAACTTAGTGAGACCCTATTTCAAAATAAAGAATGAAAAATAAGGCTGAAGGTGTAGCTCAGAGGTAGAATGCCCCTGAGTTCAATCCCCAGTACCGCAAAAAAATAAAATAAGATAGAATGGAACTGTTTGCCCAAATGGGGCCGTATCAGATGAGTGGCTGCCTAGCCCATGGGATTTCCCATGGTTAATGAGCCCCAGGGGGATATGTGCCTATGCTCATTAGTCTTTATGGGGTAAGAACAAGATAAAAAAAATGTATACAGAAAGAGTTACTTTATTAAAAGAATTTTTTATTATTTTTATTATTGCTTAGTACTGGGGATTGAACCCAAGCTCTAGCTCTGAGCTACACACCCAGACCTATTTTATTTTTTATTTTGAAACAGAGTCACACTCAGTGGCTGAGGGCCTCACTAAGTTGCTTAGGCTAGCCTCTTGTGTCAGCCACCCAAGTACTGGAGTTGCAGGCATGTACCCCACCATACCCAGCTCTATCACATATCTTTATATATGTGGAGGTAAGACATAGCTTACTTTAAATAGAGGAAAAGGGGATGGGAAAGGTTTTTTAAAGTTGGTATGAACTGTGAGTTAGCCAATGGATTCTGAGTTACGAAAAATTGAAGCCTGGGAAAGAAGAGAGAATTTTTCCAGGCACCCCATGCTAGGATAACTGCCTGAAGGCTGGTCAGTCATGTCACTCCTTGGGTCCTATCCTTTACCAGGGACACCCTGGCTAAGGGGTGGGAAGCAGCATATCCCACTGAGCTCTGACCTTGCTGATGGATGCCTTCACTCTAAGCTCCCATTGCCGATCACTCAGTTAACCCCAGAAGGGCTCCCCTGGTGGCCAAAGGTCTGGAGCAGGGGTGACTTCCTCCAGCACCACGACATCTGGTGAAGGACTGAGGACAGAGGAGGCTTCTCCTTCCTGCAGGCAATCTGTCAGAGGGCCAGCTTTGGTTCCACGCTGTATCAAAGAGGCATCGGTAGCCATGCTGTTTTCATGACCCAGGGCAGCGGATATGGAGGGTCCCATGAGCGCTTCTACTTCCAGCAGGACGCGGAAGTCACTCGCTTAATACACAGCACAAGTCCCTCCCTGTGAGCTGAACATCTCTCCCCAGATACACACGCCTGGTTCATTCTCCGCTTCATTCGGAAGGTCAGGGCTCACTTGGGTCTCACTTCTTCCCAGAGGCTCCCTGAATACCGAATCTAAAATAACACCCATGCTAGTGCTCTAGCCTGCAACTCTTAGCGCTCACATCAAATGCCGCTGGCAGGCATGTCCATTGTACGTTCCTTGAGGGCAAGGAATTAAGACTTCATTTGTCTCGTTTTCTGCCTGTAAGAATGCCTGGAGCCTCAACAACTTAGCAATGCCCTCTGCAACTTAGTGAGACCCTGTTTCAAACTAAAAAATAAAATAGAGCTGAGGGTGTAGCTCAGAGGCAGAATGCCCCTGGGTTCAATCCCCAGCACCACACACACACACACACACACACATACACACACACACTATCTACATATATATATATATATATATATATATATATATATATATAATAAAATAGAATGCCCAGCATGCACTAGACTGTTGGAAAGAACAAATAAATTAAGTAGATAATTTTTTCCAGAGGTCTATACATCTTTTATTCTAGAAGAAAAAAGGATACACAACATACTAGAAAAGGATTCACAAGGTACTATGGCAGGCACCAGCTCCCTGATGGGCGTGAGGAAAGAGGCCTGCCAACCACACGTTCGAGGCCCCAGGGCAGGACATGTGTCTGATCTGGGCACCAGCAGAGACACCAACTGCCCCCACCAGCAAATTAAGACCAGCAAATTCTCTCGGAGAACTCTAGCGCACCAGGACAAGTGCCCTGCCAGGACGTGAGTCTCCTCTCAACTGAGTAGGTGATTTCTTAATCTGTTGGGATTCTCCCTACTCAGGGTCACCTTCTTGTCATTGGCCAGTTTGTCCTCAGTAGCGGCTCCACCTCTGAACTAAAGCCCAAATAAGAGCAATGTCTGTGTGCAAGGTATATATGTGCCCACTTCTAAAAATTAATGTTTATCCCAGTGTCATTTTATTGTTTTATTCTTTAAAAAGTAGAATTCTGCTTGTGGTGAAGGAACCAGATGTGAGAGTTGCTTAGCTCATTGCTTAGGAAGGTTTTGAGATGATACTGTCATTATTCCCATGCAGACAAGGAAGAAACAATCTTAAAACCTCATTTAGAATGATAACATATAGAAATGGGCATTGTGGTACATGCCTGTCATCCCAGTACTTGGAAGCTGTGACAGGAGGATCGCAGGTTCAAGGCCAGCCTCAGCAATGTTATGAGACTCTCAGCACCCTAGCAAGACCCTGTATCAAAACAAAAAATAAAAAGGGCTGGGAGTTGGCTGGGTATGGTGGCACACACTTGTAATCCCAGTGCTTGGGAAGCTGAGACCGGAGTATCGCAGGTTCGTGGGCAGCTTCAGTAACTTTTTGAGGACCTCAACAACTTAGTGAGACCCTGTTTCAAAATAAAGAATAATAATAATAAAAAAACAACAATAAAAAAAAAAAAAACAGGGCTGGGGATATAGCTCAGAGGCTGAGGATATAGCTATGTCCCTAGGTTCCATCCCCAGTACTGCAAAAAGCAAAAACAAAAAAGAAGAAAGGAAGGAAGGAAGGAAAGAAGGAAGGAAGGAGGGAAGGAAGGAAGGAAGGAAGGAAGGAAGGAAGGAAGGAAGGAAGGAAGGAAGGAAGGAAGGATAAAATAGGGCTGGAGGGTGTAGCTCAGAGGTAGATTACCTCCTGGGTTCAGTTCCCAGTACCCACCCCCAAAAAAGGGGCTGGGGGTGTAGCTTGGAGGTCGAATGCCTATGGGTTCAATCCCCAGTACCCCCCCCATACACACGATACCCTATAAACAGCTTTGTAGATGATGCAGAAAATCAAACAAAGAAATAAAACCACAGAGAGTAAGAGAGGCAGGTGGCTGGATCTGCTCAGAGTCCAGTTAGAAGCGCCCAGCGTTTTGCAACGAAGCACTCCATGGTCTCCTTAGCTGCAGACCCTCCTCAGCACCTGCATCTCTCAGGGCACCGTATCCTGGGGCACATTTCTCCGGTTACCAGGCTCCAGCCAAGAATAGGCACAATTCTTAGAACAACAAGGTACGTCCACATGACTCCTCATTATCGCCCGCTGCTCGGGATCCCTTGCCAGCTTCCCAGCTGGCTGGCCTGGCCTCCCGATGTGCTTTTCTGAGCCTCGCCTGACCTTGACATCTATCTGCACAGCCAGGGCTCTCTGGGGACGGTGCCGGATTGGCCACTGCGCTCATAGTCCTTTCCCCAGCTGTTCCCTGTCCCCCGCTCCCTCACCTGTGTCACGTCATTGGCCTGTGCCCGGCCAAACGCCCTCCTGGTCCTGCGCCCAGCCAGTCTCACGTGTTCCTCTGGAGATGACCAAGGACTGGCAGTCCCCCCTCCATACTTCAGACGGACCAGCAGGCAGGAAGGCGCCACAGGGCACCGGTCTTCTTCCACAGCCTGGGCTGGCGTGTTAGGGACAGTGGGGCAGGGTAGGAGCAGACTGGTGAGTTCTGCCTTCCTCCTTCCTTTAGATCTCTCCCCTGTCTTCCCTGCCAGTGGCTAAGACCTCTACCGTCCCCACCTGCTATCCAGCTGATTTTCGGTCCCGTTTTGAAATCTGCTATGTTGGTTTTTCTGTGGTTGACATAACAAATTGTCACAAAGTGGGCAGCTCAAGACCATAGAAATATATTCTTTCACAGTTCATGAGGCTGGGAATCTGAAATCAAGTTCCAACAGGGCTGGTCCCCTCTGAGGTCCCCGAGGGAAAATCTGCCCCAGGCCTCGTTCCCAGCTTCTCGTGATTGCCAAAGTCCTTGACGCTGCTCGGGTAGGGAGCCATCCCAGCGTCTCTGCCTGTGAACCCACGAACTTCTCTGCATACGCTCGCTGTCTCTCTGGTTCCTCTTCTTACAGTGAGAACGGCCACTGGATTTAGCATGTGCCCTACTCCAACCTGACCTCATGTCCATATTTAATATGGAGACCCTATTTCCAAGCAAGGTCACATTCTGAGGTTCCAGGTGGACATGAGTTTTGGGGTTACGATATTCTACTGACTACACCTTACAAGCAACCTTTAACAAAACTTCTCCATTCCTTTCTCTCTCGTCTTTCTGGCCACACCAGTGTTGTCACCACCTGTAGAAGACATACAGAAAAAGTATCACATTCAGTTTCTCTTGACAGGTTACTGGGTTGTCATTCCCCACGGCAGCTTCAGGTTATGGCTGTGCCCTCATTTCAATGCTTGTCTGACACCAGGAGCCTCTGAATTTGTGACCCTATCACACATAGAAGATTTTCTGTATTCAGTAGAAAATGTACTGAAATAGTAGTGACATCCAATACAATTTTTGCCATTTGAGGTAAGTCCATTCATTTATCTTTCACGTAGTACCTAGGAGATGGATGGCCACTCTGGGTTAGGCATTATTCTTAACACTAAAACTTTGATTTTGAGCAAGTACAGATACTCTTGCCCGTGTAGAGTTTGCTATCTAAGTGAGACGGAAATATATGAATCACGTATAAATAAGTTTTAAAATGGTAACTATGATAACTCTTTATAAATTAGAAATCCATGGTGCTGTGAGAAGATAGAATGGGAGAGATTTTAATTCTAAAAGGGAGGCTGAGCCAGGCATGGTGGTGCACGCTTGTAATCCCAGCATTTGGGAGGCGGAAAGCAGAGGATCTGGGTTCGAGGCCAGCCTCAGCTACCTAGTGAGGCACTCTGCAACTTAGTGAGACCCTGTTTCAAAATAAAGAATAAAAAATAGGGCTAGGGTTATAGCTCGGAGGTAGAATGCCCCTGAGTTCAATCCCCAGTACCGTAAAAAATAAAATAAAATAAAAGGGAGGCTGTTAAATGACGAATGAGGAATTCACTAGTCAAGAGGAAGCCGGATATGCCTGAGGTCCTGTGACTGCAGACCCAGGATACGTAACAAGACTAAAAGGAGAGCCATGTCACTGGAGTGGCTGGGGAACGTTCCAGAGACGGAACACAGTCACACTTCACAGCAGTGAAGCCGGGCAGAACCCCCTTGACCGTTTATATACTTGACCATATTAAGGAGTTTTTTTTCTTAAGAGCAATGGGATATTATCAGTGTATTGTTTAGAAAGAGAATACGTTCAGCTGCGTCTTATGAAGGAGATTATCCTTTATGCAATTTGGGACACAATTTACAGGGTCCAGGGGTAAATATGTGTGGACCATATCTGGCTTCTGCTAAAATCTAAGTGACAAGTGATGGTATTCTGAGATAGGGTACCCTGATAGAAATGGAGCAATGTGGATAAAGTTGAAAAAAACTTGGGGGACAAAATCCACAAATTTTGCACTGATTGGGTATGGGGTGCTAGTGAAAGGGAAGAGTCGGGGTAGCTCTTGGAAGTGTG
>PVLC010050400.1:0-10123 GCA_004027655.1 Graphiurus murinus | reverse complement strand
TGTTCATAATCCTTCCAGCCAAAGTAGAAAACTTCATAATTCAAGAGATATTAGATGGAGCACTCTAAAAGTTATAACTCAGTAGAAAAGCAAAATAAGCCCTAGACTAATGACTTCTTTCTGATTCCACCTTGCAAAACCCAACAGAAAGCTTCAAATGAATAAAGTCTTGCCAAGTAACTTAACTATGACCAAGACCATTGTTCAAGAACACTAGTAGGAAAACAAAAATAGTCATGACTCACCCGGTGAGATAAAATCACAATATCTGGCATCTGGTCAAAATCATCAGGAGTACAAGGAAGCATAGGAATATGATTCACACTGAAGGGTGAAAGGGCTCAATACAAACAAGTCCTAAATTGACACTGACAATAGAAATAGCAGATAAGGACATTTTACAAGTTATTGTAACTACATCTAAATGTTGAGCTGAATTTAGATTTAATAAGGAAGCCATTTTACAGGAATTTGGAGCAGGACAATTCTTTAATTGTATATCTTCCTTTTAGCCACGAGAAAACCAATTTTACTGAGAAGATACAGCCACAAGAGGCATTGCCACTTGAGATTTGAACCCAAGATTTCCTGTTTTCAGTGTTCTTTTCACATACCCTACTACTCTACAAAATGATGCCCCATTGACCAGGAGTGGAAGATATCCATGACTACAATATTAGTATAGAAATATTTTCTTAGAAATTTTCTATTTTAAATAATGAAAGGAAATAAGTCTCTTTCCTTTCTCTCTGCTTCTTACTCTATAGCCTCTTACCTTGTACAAGCTTACTGTTTCATTTCCCAATCCTTTCAACACACAGCTTCTCCTTTGGTGGATGCAGGGTCACAGCATCCTTTCTGCTACACAGCAGGACCAGGTTGCAAACTTGCAACTTAGGCTGAAGCCCTTTAGCATTAGGCCATATGAGCAACTTCTTCAGAGACCATCTGCAAAATGGCTGCTCCTCTAATTTGCTGCTGGGTTTGGCCCAATTATGCTACTACCCTCTGCAACAATTTGGGATCCTCTCACTTTCATCACTGCATGGAAACTTTGATGGAATTTACAGCTCTTGTTCTGCCTTTAGCAGAAGAGAGAAAGGACCAGAGTTTTGTGCTTTTTAAGGAGTATTCCTTTGGACTTTGTCAGTACTCGAACATTTCTCTGGAGGAAGAGAATGGGATAGCACAGTTAGCATTGATTTCAACATTTTCTTTCCCCCTCTCTAAGCTCTTTTAAGATTGTCCTCCATCAGGCATAGCTTGAAAACTAGCTCAGCCTCAATGTCACAGATGCACTAGGTCACTACTCTAGCTACTCTACTCCAAATTTCATCTTTTTAGGGAGGGATGTAATAAAGTCATCCTGTAGACTCTCCTTTAGTACCAAGAAACCACATATGAGGTCTGTAATGAAAGGTGAGGGAAGAAAAAGAGTGGAGAATCCTATTTCCTCAATTCCCTGTAACGAGACTTGGCCCTGTCTCAGGTATATGACTCTTTTCTTCAATGACTATTGTCCCCAAGGACTGGTGGATACTCCCAGGGATGTAAAGTCACTCTGGGCAGTTTTAACCTTCAGAATTTCATATCTGAAATTCATTATATTTGATAGTTTGAAAAATTAGAAATATTGACAAAGTATATTATTATAAATATCTTTGTTTGAAAAATAGACCTGAAAAATTATCACTAGTCTCTTTCAACCTGGCTATTCCTGTGGCCTCAGCAAACCTAGCTATAGAGGACTAACTGGTGGTCTCTAAAAAGATATGTCTAAATTCTGATCACTGGTGTCTGCGAATGTGACCTTCTTTGGAAAAAAGATCTTAGAAGATGTAATGAAGGTAAAGATCTTCATTGGAGATCATCCTGGATTAACTGGATGGGCTCTAAATCCAGGGACAAATGTCATTATGAGAACTGTGAGAAAATACAATTCTGCTGGCTTAGGTCACCAAGTTTGCAGTAGTTTGTTATGGCCACCCTAAGAAATGGAATCCACTAGCATGTAGAAACATGAAGTAGGCTGTTGGTGACTATTCTCAAATTCTCTGGCTCAGATCTCATCCAGCATAACCCTGAAGAGAATGGAGACCAGATCACTTTTGCCACTTTGCAGCTACACCCTGTCTCCCTGGAAAGCTTGGTCAGTCTCCCTGCAAAATAGAATCGCCTACATTTAGTGCTTCCCAAATGTTAATTCCCAGAGGGTTCACACTGCTTCTTGTTTCATTCATGGTCCCGTTTCTCCGCTCTTCCATACAGTGTTGGCTATATAATCTTCAGAGCCCAGTACAAGAGGAAGCTGCTGGTCTCTTTTGTTAAAGAAGTATTAAGTGTTTCAAGGTGGAGACAGTAGAGCATGAAGGAGAACAGCGACCTTCTTAGAAGTAGAGCCTTGATCAGAAGTAGAGCTTTGTAGGGTCAGATAGCCAGCCTTGCTCCCTACCTCACACCACTCTGACCTTGCAGAGTCCTCATCCCATACTGAAAAATCCCACTACTTTTTATAAACTATTTACTAATACTTCCTCTTTATTCTGGCTATAAGTGAAAAATCAGCTTTCTTCTGAAAAAGTTTCCCCTATGTGTTCCTGCAATGTAGACTGTTCATGGTCTCACCCCCTGGGACCATGGGGGATAGCATTGGCCTTATTGTAGCTCCCCAAAATTGCACTGTTACCACTTCTTACAGCAGCCCTTGATCTGCTTAGACTCTTCCTCCCTAGATATATACCTTCTTCCCCAACTTTGCATAATCATTTGCTCAGTTCTAGATCATTCCATCACATTCATGAAAGTCTTTGGTATCTGACTCACTTCTTAACTCAGTGGTATCATTGTTAGTGACTACAATGTCAATGAGGACATCTTAATCCCCAATTTCTTGATCTTCATTCTGTCGGCCAACCCAATCTATAGTTTCTGCATAAACCATGCCTTTATTATTAACTAAAATGTCAAAGAAAACTATCCTGCCTCTTGACTACAACTTCTTATTATCCTAGTCTCTTATTTGATCAAAATGTGTAGTTCCTTGGCTTTTCCTTTTTCTCCTGCCTTTTGTCTTCACTTATTGTCTATCTAATTTAACCTCATAGGGCTAACTTTCAACTACTCTCTTAAAAGTAGGATTCAAGCTTTTTTCCTTTTCTTTGCATCATGTCCCTTGATTCAACCCCAAAGTTGGACTAATTAAATTCTTTGAATTTAGAGTCTTGAATTCAACACAGTTTCACATGTGTTAGAAACAATGGCTACAACCAATTTTTGGACTCAAAAACATTTGTTTGGATTTAGATGTTGTCTATCATTCCCAGTAGCAGCTGCTGCAAACCTTCAGCTGTCTACCTGATCAAAGCACCTCCTTACTTTCCTTGTAGAAATGAGAAGGCACCAAAAATCTTCAATCTACTCTCAAGTATTCTATAAATAGTGTTTCCCATTATTTTGTCTTAAGTGGAGAAAGTAGGTTAATATTTATTCATTTAAAAACTACTTACTAAGATCCTATTTTGGGCAAGTGCTATTCTAGATACTGAAAGAGGGCACACATCCTGTGGTTCTGATCACTTCAAATATGTAGTTTAAAAGCATATCAGTGAAGTTTAATTGTTTTATCACATTTATGCAGAAATGCAGGTGTCACAAAACAAATTTTGTAAGTATAAGGAATACAGTTACAGAATCATAAAAATTCAGTCATTGTAGTTTAACTCGGAAGTTTAAACATTTTAGAACCACTCTATTATAGTATCCCTAAAATAAATAAACCTTAGAATAAATTGCCTTAGATAATAATGTATCACATATTATTTTATAATATTAGGCCTTAGAAACATACCATATATTAACATTTGAAGTTATACCAAAGATAAAATAACTCTCAACCTCTTTTATTAATATTTGTATGACCACACAAATAACTATGTTCCTAGAAAACAAAATGTACCTGTCATCATGTAGAAAAATCACAAGCTTTATTAATGGGTTATATGAGTTCAAAACTACTTGGAAGTCAAGTGTGACCCCTGTACTTGGGAGGTGGAGACTGGAAGATCACAGGTTCAAGGCCAGCCTCAGCAACTTAGCAAACCCCTGTTTCAAAATTTAAAAAATAAGATAAAGGTTAGGGGGATAGCACAGAGGTAGAATGCCCTTGAGTTCTATCCCCAGTAGCTTCAGCTCCCCCAAAAAATCTGTTTGGATTCTTCTAAGTGATTTCATCTTACTCAAACTTACTAAGCTCAGTTTATTACCTGCAAATAGAGATAATTATTATTACATTGTGGGATTGTGAATATTAAATAACTTAAAGATCCTGATTGTAGCACTATTTACAGACACCTTAAAATATACCTGATTATATATTTAATTGTATGTTTTCATGTTTCACAAGGCCTTTTGCTAAAAGAGGAATTTGTAATTAGTCAGTAAGGAAGTGGCTAGTATCATAGGCCTTGAGTTCCAGGAAGTTAGAGGCTGTATGAATGAACAGATTAGTACAGAAAAGAGGAATACTAATTAAGACTGTAAGGACATCAGAGGACCTCACAGGACTTCAGTAAGAAACCAGTTTCTCAAGAAGCAGAGAAGAGTTCCTTAATTTTATCAGCAGCACCATCATCCCCTTCCTATGACTTTTTTTTTTTTTTTTTTCGGTACTGGGGATTGAACTCAGGGGCATTCTACCCCCAAGCTATACCCCCAGCCCTATTTTTTATTCTTTATTTTGAAACCGAGTCTCACTAAGTCACGGAGTGCTTCACTATGTAGCTGAGGCTGGCCGCGAACCCGGATCCTCCGGTCTCAGCCTCCCGAATGCTGGGATTACAAGCGTGCGCCACCACGCCCGGCTCACTTCCTATGACTTTTTAAAGGCAGGCACAAGGAGACCTTCATACAAAGGACTTTATTTTCCTTAGTGGGGGAAACATGAAATTCGATATACACTGAGTTCTGCGTTTCTTTGCACAAAAAGTGCAAGTCCATAGCATTTTGCTTCCCAATCTGCTAAAATAATCAGTCGATAAAGGCAGATAAGAAAACTATGCCCAGTTCTACCTTCTCCAAACATCCACGATTAGATCAGAGGGCAAATTTATGACACCTGGAGCCCAAACCCTAGGGGTGCACACAATCTCTTGAGACCGAATATTAGCGTCCGGAAGCAGCGACAGGTGCGAAATGCCCGCAGTCACAGCTAGCAAATTCTGAACGGAATCTCGACAGTCACTCCGGAGAACTGGGAGTGACAGGCGGGGAGGACGCGGCTTCTTTGAGGACGCCGCTTCTTTGACGGTCGCAGACGACTAGTTGTCTGTTAAAGTGCACGCAGGAGAAAAAGCTTTCCCCCCAGGGCGCCAGCAGGTAAGAGCCACCGCGGCTCTGCTCCTAGGGAGCTCTGCAGTGGCGGACCGTTCTCCAGAGAGTCGGACGCCGCCAGGGGAGGCCCGCTCGGCTCGGGGGCGGAACCCAGCCGCTCCCTCCGCTCCACAAATCGCTGCCGCCGCTTGGCTGCGCCCCAGCCCAGCAACTCAGACGCGGCGGCATCCCGGTGGACAGTAGAGGCGACAGCGAGCTGGAGTCCGCGTCGCAGCTCCCGGCTGCAGAGAAGCTGGGCGAGCCCCAGCGCGGGGACCTGACCCAGGCACTGCCGGCATCTCTGCGCGCGGCTGGTACGTACCAGGCTGACCCGAAACGCGAGTGGGTGTCACCGGCGCGGGAATGGAGGGGAAGGACTTGGGGAGTCGGGGAGGCTGAGCGAGCAAAGGTGTGCGGAGTGCAACTTTTCCATTTTCCGTTCCGTCTGCACAAGCACCGGAGGGCAATTGGAAGCAGCTGTCTCTTTTTGCTAGGTCGACTACATCTTTTATCGTGCAAGCCAGGGTACTTTTCGAGTGAAAGGGGGCGCTCGGGTCCCCAGGCGTGAGCCAGGAGGTCTGGTTGTCTGCTCTCTGCCTACCGGGCGCTGAAGGTGGGCACTGGGGAATCTCCCGTCTCACAAGTAGCTGAGCCCGTTGCTTCTCGCGCCAGCAATGCCACGTCGTTTCCCTGGGGCACACTATCCAAACCCCAGCAGCTGCGAGCCTCCACCGGGTCACCCGAGATACGGGCTCTAACCGGCTCAGGCAGCTTCCAGCTGTGGGGCTTAGCCAAGTCACCTTATCGCGCCGGTTTCGCCCATTCTTGATAAAATATGCAGGCGAGTAAACCAGATAGCCTCAAAAGTCCCAGGTAGCAATTGGATTCCCCCCTGCCCCAAGGACCCCGGCGGGCAGCAGAGGAGGGACCCGGGGACAAGGTGGTCGCAGGGGCTGCGGAGGACAGAGGGCCTGGGTCCAGGGCGGCGGCGGCAACCTTTTGTGGAAATTCCTGTAGGTGCATTCCCTGGAGAAGAAGAGCCCGCCTTCCTCGATTCCCGGGCATTTCAGTCCCTTCCCAAGTGTGGCAGGGACAGCAGGGTCGTCGGGGCTTGGTAGAACTCCTCCTTCAGCTCAGCTGGCTGAACGTACACTTCAGAAAGGGAAGCCCCCTCCCCATATCCCCCTTCCCACCCGCGGATGGTGTGATTAGCGGGAGTCACTGCAGGACTCAAGGCTGATGATCACTTAAATGTCCACCTACAAAAACCTGAAAAGTCCAACACTCTTACCCATGGCTGGATACTGAAAATGGATCAGAATTTCTCTTGGGCATTGCATTTCTCTTTGTGTACTTCTAGATTAAAAATCCATCTGTCCACTTTAGTCATTTCACAAGATGCCTTCCTTCTTGTTGCCACACATTTGAAAAATTCTCCTTGGACTCTAATATCCAGAAAGCACAACACTTGGATGATTAAGAGGAGAACCTAATGGACCTGAAGCTCACGGGAGCGCTGGAATACCACTCCGGCCAAAGTGGGCTGGATGAGCATTTTCAGACCCGTGTTTCCCGGGAGTTTGTCAGGTCGGTGCACTCGTGCTCACATTGTCTCAGGAGAGTTCATTTTTAAAAAAGGTGTTTTGGAGGATTGAATGATTCAGTTTTGAAACGTTAAAATGTAATTCTGAAAAAAAATTTTAGTAATTGACTTTTTAACCTTATCTTTGCCACATCTTTCTTCAACAAAATATCAAAGACTAATAGTGGGCACGTTATGCAGAATGTGTCTAACTTCATTTTTCCTCTTCAGTAGTCATTTTTAAACATGTTTGCAATGATAAATGATGGACCAATTTAATTTTCCTCATGATTACAATTACTTAGTTGCTATGCAGTTTGCATTGCAAAAAATTTAAACAAATTCATTGAGGTATAATTTATAAATATATGGATCATAAATTCACCTCTTTCAAAGGCAAATCCTTTTTAGAAACCAACCATTATAAATAATTTTTAGAAAATTTTCTAAGTTGTAAAACAACTGTCAAAATCTAATTTTAGGGCCACACACCATGGCGCATGACTGTAATCCCAGTACTTGGGAGGCTGAGACAGGAGGACCACAGATTTAAGTCTAGCCTCAGCAACTTAGTGAGACACTGTTTCAAAAAAGTAATCATAGAATGTTATCATCACTTTGTAAGATTCCTCATGCCTATATAGACTTACTGTTCCCATGCTAGCTCCACACAACCATTAATCTACTTTTCAGTCTCTATAGATTTGCTTTTATGAACATTTCATATAAATGAATAGCATACTATAATGTTCTTTTGTTTATGGCTTTATTCACTTAGCATTTTTTTTTTTTTAGATTCACCCATGTTGTACTATGTATCAGTATCTCATTCCTTTTTACTGTGGAATTATTTTTCATGGTATGGATATACCATATTTTGTCCATTCACCAGTTGATGGACATTTAGATTACTTCCAATTTATGGCTATTATGAATAATGCTGCAAGGGACCTTCACATGCAAGTCTTTGCTGGCTCATATGTGTTCATTTCTCTTGGGGTGATACTTAGCAGAATTTCTTGGTTGTATAATAAATTGTGTCTAACTTTTAAAGAACATCGTAGAATGATTTTTGGTAGAAGTTATATACTTATAAAATGTAGAGAATTCTGGAGAAATAAATGTTTCTAGGGGATCAAATATTTTATATATATGTAGAGAGAGTACTGGGAGAGGAAATACTTTGTTTCTTTTCAAATTTGGAGTTCAAGTACTACAAACAATTTTGAAAAAAATGTGCAACATTTCTCAGTAGTATTTCTTGTTTATTTTTCATAAATACTAACTAAAAATAAATCAGGCTTCATCATGACTAAGTTTCCATTAAAAATAAGAAAGAGAGAAATTTCAAAATTGTACTTTAAGATGTTCATGAAACTCAACCCTGAATGGCTTGACAGTAAATTCAGTAGTTTCCTATTTTTTCAATATAAAATTTTAATTTGAGTTAGAAAAATCTTTATTCCTTTCTAAATATCAAAACTAAACAATAAACACTATGATATGATGCTATGTAATTCTATTGATTATAACTAAATATATTCTATGAGTAGATCTGGGATCTAAGGCCTCAAATTTAGTAACTATATATACAAAAATCACATATTAAGGATAAATCCAGGACTCTGGCCTTCCTGTTTTAAAGCTTCTCCTAGGTACACTCTTCTAAATCCTGTTGGTCTCAAACATTTTTATATGCTCTGTGTACTTTTTGTAAGTCATTGTCAGTTTGTAACATTACATAAGAATTCTAGGTTAAGCACTTGCACAAACCTATAAAACCAAAATTAGTTATATTTTTTATTAGAAGTACAACTGTTTTTGAGAATCAAACAAATATTCTACTTTTTACTCAAGTAAGATACACATTTCTTTCCAACTCTCAATAGCAAATACCAGTCATGTGCATACGCCTAGGTATGGTTCACGCAGTAGACTTTTCAGAACAGAGTGAATTTGTGTCCTCCAGTCACTTCTAGTCTCAAAAATATGACACCAGTGTCCAAGAGTTGGGTTCTATGTTGGAGAAGAGAGTTCAGATGTTTAGATAAGAATGAAACAATTGATTACTCTCAATTTCACTAACAGTGTATGGGGAGGAAGAAAGGGTCAGCGGGGTGAGACATGGAAGGAAATGCACCCAGAGCTGTGTGCATGTATGACTGCACCACACTGAACCCCACTATGATGTATAATTACAGTGCACCAATGAAAGCATTTTTTTTTTAATGAAGCAATTCAGATTTGAATACATTCCTGAACAGGAGGCAATGTTCTGACCTAGAGTCTTAGATCAATTAGAAATGGGATTTTCTCAGTCAGGAAGAAGGGCCCATGGAATGGAGATGCTTTGGCGCCACATGGTCTGTAGCCAAAACAGATTTAATGCTCATTTGAGGGAGCAGCAGCAAAAGCATTCTCAGTCAGTATAAATGGAGCTAGATGCCTCCCTGGACTCTCCCCTCCCACAGCCCACTTCCGTGTAAGCCCTAAGTTCTGCTATGCTGATGGAGAAACCCCATCACCGTGAGGTTGTGGGAATCAGCATGGATAAACATAGGATTTCATTTTGGGGAGTTAAATAAAGGAGAAACTGAAGTCCAGTGTGATAACTTCAGGAATGAAACATGGAAGACAGGAAAGAGTTAAGTAGTCTCCCCAAGCATGCTTATATTTTAATGATCACAAAGTGCTTTACTTCCAGACTAATTTTGATGGTCAGGAAGAAAACACCATTCTTAAAATTAGTATGTGCATGTATGTAAACAAGAATGGCTTATAACCCAGATGATTTTATTAGTTTATTATGTTTATTTAAAAAAATGAAAATAAGTATGTCTATCGTGGAACCTCCGGAGCCAGGGATAAAATTAAATCTCAGAATGCTGAAATAAGTCCCCTTTATCTGGCTTTCCCAAAGGGGCCTTGAAATCTAATAAAAAGCCAGATTATAGGCATGATGGGTTTTGTCATTCTGAAGGTTTGTAAAGAATCTATCAAGCTGAAAGATTCAAAGGCTGTTGCCTCCACTCAAACCACTCTGCTTTTCAGTGCCTCCACCTCTAGTCCAGTTTTCTTTTTTGTTTAGAAACAGATTCTTGCTACTATGTCACTGAGAATCTTGCTATGGTGCTGAGTCTGATTTTGACCCTACAATCCTCCTGTCTCAGCCTC
>PVLC010050399.1:0-10120 GCA_004027655.1 Graphiurus murinus | reverse complement strand
ATTATTATTATTATTATTATTATTATTATTATTATTATTATTATCTGTAGTGGTAGTAGTACTGGGGATTGATCCCAGGGGCATTCAACTTCTGAGCTAAAAATAAAACCTTTTTAGTTTTTATTGTACAAGGACCTGCTAAATTGCTGAGGGTCTTCCTAAGTTCCAGAGGCTGGCCTCAAACCTATGATCCTCTTGTCTGAGTCTCCCAAGTACTGATATTGTAGGCATGTGCCACTATGTCTGCTAAAACATCCTCCTTATTTTGATGGGCCAAACACAACTCCTCTGGGCTAGATTCCATCCACAGACTGCCTACACACAACTTCTGGGTTAGAATGAGCTTGCTGGATTGATGTTCTCTCACCTCAGAGTTCGGGCCACTGAAGACCTGCTCTCTGCCCACATCTACTTTATCCTTGGCACTCAAAACTTCTCCCCCAGTTGGCCATGTAGGGAAGAAAACGTCCCTCCCTTGGCTGTGTGCGGAGCGATGACAAGGAGCCAGGCTGACTGCATGGCGTCGTTTGGAGGGAGTGTTATCTTGTTTGCAGGAATTACTAATTGCTGACCAGAAAGCCCAGACAAAAGGACTCTAAGTGCTTTGTTGAGAATGCTGGGAGGGTTCAGGGCCTTCTGCATGCCACAGGGGCAATGTTTATTTATTCATTCTGCTTAATACAGTTCACTAACCTCTGGAAATATTTTGAAATCTGAAATTTGCAACGCCACCACCAGTGGCAGTATCTAGACAGCTTCATCTAGCTGGGCTGGTGGCATTGGCAAAGTCTCTGCAAGGACTTTTTTTTTTTTTATCAGTGCTCTGTTTTTTCAGGGACTCGTCAGAAAATTTAACATCTTGGTAAAGTAATTTTTCAAAGAGTCATTTCAATTTCTATCGTTAATCTGGGCAAGCACTTTTCTAGAAGAGTCATGGAGTCAGCAACAGGTTCAGAAATCCCTGATACCAAACAAGATGGCCTTCACCTTCCCCTCAGCTTGACTGGACTTTGGAGGGCTTCCTCCTGCCTCCAGTTCCTGGCCTCCCTTTTCATAGAATGTCTGCTTTACAGAACTTATAATTGTGAACTCTGGCTCTGCCCCATTCAATGTAAATCTTTTAAAAATTATCTCTTCAGTTTTAAAACATAGGAGTGCTTTCTTAGGGACTTGGGGGCCATGGAAATGGAATCATATCATGAGAGAGACGGTCACCCTGGCTCCCTGTTTCTGTAGAGCAGGGCCCTACAGAAAACACAGATGGCCTAGTCATCAAGAAAGGTATCTTCAAACTCAGGAGTAAATCAGAGTTCAGACTCACCATACAGCCTGTTGCTTTAGGATGAAATGGAAGGCACTGCTCATGTTACAGAACAGCCCAAAGCCCCCTTTCTTAGTGTGCCTGGTAGAGTTGGATGGGATCAAAAGGGCCTGAGGAAGTTTGTGGTTAGGACCCGAGGGATCCTAGTGCCTTGGTTGCCATTTTTACTGCTCAAACCCAAGACAACTGACCATGCAACTTAGAAGAAGGAAGATTTATTTGCTCACAGTTTTGGAGATTTCAGGATTCAGTTCATATAAGGCCAGGTCTGCAGAATTCAGAGCATGGTGGTGGGAAGCAGACAGAGGGAGAGAGCAAGCCCCCTGCTCACACACCATGGAGGCCAAAAGCAAGAGAGCAAGCAAACAAAGGGATTCAAAAACAAAAGCATAGTCTCTAAAGCCGCACCCCAGGAACCTACCTCCTCCAGCCAACCCCCTGCCTAGGTTACCACTCAGTAGCTCCATTATAATGGAATTATGTCTCCGGATGAGATTACAACCCTCATGACTTAATCACAGCACTTCTGAACATTAATACAGGAGCTCCTCAGGGAATGTGCTATATCTCACCATAACAGCAAGTAAGGCTTTACATCTCTCTAATCCACACTGTCTCTGCTCGAGACCCCTCATATCTGGTGAATAACAGTTGAGCAGGACCTCCCTGATTGATGGCTGCAGCTGAAGAAAAGCATCTGCGTAGCTTCATGCCTTTGTAGGCTTACAACTGTGCTGTGTGGGGCACACCACAGCCTTGCTCCACCAAGTCTAAACTTGTTTGTTGATACCAGAATTTGTGATCTGAGCCACTAGGGTCTTTCTTCTCTGTCTATTTGTTACTCCTGTTTCTTTCAAGAGACTAAAATTCTGCAGGCATCAGCCAGATCTCCTGCGCCTTTCCAACCCACCCACCAAGGGCTGGGCAAAGTGAATTTACAATGCACATTTCTGTTGGAGTAGCTGGAAAGATATTTGCACCTCTAACTTACCAACCACATTTCCCATTCACCAACCATGTTTGCATTTGTTTGAGGACTGCTGGGTTTTGGAGAAAGTTCTCTGGAGCCCATCAGGTATAAGATGGGCTTCTTTATTATTATTCTCCAGTTGCACAGAGATGCTGGCCACCTGTCATGTACTTAGTGATGTGCCAGTCATGGCATGATAATGTTTGCTTGAAAGGTGGCTCGCCCATGGGTGAGGATGAGAGTGGAGTTGCTTCCTTAGTAGATTATGGCCACCTAAGTTTTTCTCGACTTGGTGAATATTAAGATGTGATTTGATTTCTCCGAAATCAATTTACATGGGTAACCCAAGCTCACATCTATTGTGTACAGCTGGCCCCAATTTATATGGGTGGAAACAGGAGTTAATCTCTCATAAATGGGAAGGTAAGAAATAATTATTATCTTATGAATCCTGATTATGTGTCAGGCATTTTGATGATCTTTATGTATGTATTTTCAGATTTAATTCTCACAACAGCTCTCCGTGTTGGGTAGGATCATTATACTTATTTGATTGACAGGGATAATGAGTCTTATTGCAATTAACTATCTCAAGGAAAGCCGTGTACCACTCAGATGCGGAACACTGGTGTGGCTCACCAGAGAAGCAAGGCTCCCATGGTTTCTTGGGTCAGTGTAACCTTCCAGGAGGTTACATCGCCTTCTATTCACTTTCAAGGAGGAAGATAGATTAGAGCATCATTGGACCAATAAAGGAATGAAGTACTGACACATATCACAGCCTGAGCGAACCATGAAAGTGTTAGGATGAGTACAAGAAGCCGGAGGTCATATGTTGTACGATCCCATTGACATGAGACTTTAGGACGAGGCCAATCCGTGGAGAGGGCTGAGCAGGTGGGACAGGATTGATGCTAGTGGATATGGGGCCTCCTTTGGGGGTAAATAAAATATTTTGGAACTAGATAAGAGTTGATGGTTACACAATATTATAATGTACTAAATACCATTGAATTGCACACTTTTTTTATATAGCCTTTTTTTTTAGGTGGGTAGCAAAGAGAAGGAGAGAGCAAGTACCCTCTTTGCTCTCGCTCATCATCGTGGCCGGAAGCAAGAAAGCAAGATGGAGCCCATGGCCTCATACATGCTGTGCAAGCATTGTACCACTGAGCCCCTGAATTGTGTACTTCAAATGGTCCTGTTATGATATTGTGAATTGCACTTCCATAAAAAGGATAAAAAATGGAGATCCTACCACTCAGGGACTTCAGGACAAACAGAAGATGCCTCCTGAACTCCCAGGGGCAACCATCTTCCCATGTTCCAGCCTTCAACAATGGCAGGTGGCTGAGCTGCCCATTATAACTTGGAGTCTGAAGTGGTCCCTCCTGGGGTCAGTACTAGCCAAGATCTGTATCGAAAGGGCATAGCTGCTAAGACCCCCCCAGCTGTGTAGTCCTTCGGAAGCTCCTCCAGGGCTCAGTTTCCTCAGCTGTGATGGGTTTCCTCATGGGCATGCTGCAGGGTCCAGGTGTAAGCACCTAGCATCAAGGCTGATGCATACTCCCTGTGCACCACAGGACAGTAGGGCTTTGCAGGGAGCAGGGTCCTGAGCTGATGCAGCAGAGTGATGGAAGCAGGCCAGGACCGTGTGTGCTCTGCAGCCCCAGAGCAAGCAGCATGCTCAGGGTGGACAGGATGAGTAAGCCAGGGGTCTGAAAGAACCTCCTTCAATGTTTCCCTGGGGCCAGAATCACCCTGGAATAGGGACAGGGTCCCTGTTGTAGGTCTGATTTTGTTCAGTTGGTTCACAAGGAGCCATATCCCCAGGCTACAGAAACCTGGAAGCTGGCATCTGTGCACACCTGAAGTCCTTGGGAAGCAGTGAGCCTGGCAGGTGCCCTAAGATGATCACACGCACAGCGGCTTGTTGGAACCTTGGCAATGACAATCCTTTCCCAGAGGACAAAAGTGCCTGGCACAGGTGCCTTGACCTGGAGAACAAAGCACCCTTCTCCAAGGGCACTGTGTTTACTCGAAACCCGATGTTAGTTTTCAGAGTTTCTGAAGCATCCCCATCACCACAGGCTGCTGCACAATGGAGTCCGTGGCTCCGGCTGGTCTCCTTGACATTGGGAGGCAGTGATGCCATTGTTCTCTGCCTCCAAGATACTGAGCCCGAGCCCTTGAGGATGCTCTCCTCAAGGTTGTGCTTGGGGGAAAAAAAAAGCAAAACTTTCCTCTTCGCTCTCGAATGTGAACAGCAAGGGACTAATTCGCCAAGAAACAGCCAACCCATAATCGTATGCAGGAGGATTGGGGGAATTTGCTTGCCGGCTCAAGGGCAGCCACAGCAAGCTTTGTCGTGAGCAATTTGAAGCCCTGAGAAAAAATCATTCTCAAGCTCTCTGGATTTATCTAGCAGAGCATGACTGAACCCCCAGCTGTCCTCCTTGCCCCTGAGCTCAGCCTTGCAGACCTGCTTCTGGAACCAGCGCTTTGCAGGGAAGGGGAGGGCGGCTGTGGAGGCTGGATGAGCAGGTGGTGTTAAGGCTCACCTGGACCCAACCCACTGGTCCAGCATCTCAGCCCCAAAGCCACTGGCTGTGCACCCTGGGAACGTGGCAAGAGTCACTTTAATCACTCCTGAGCTGGGGTAGTAGTTTCCCACAATTGGAATCTAGCACCGGGTATGGGTAATGGTCTGATTTTTGGTTCAGGTGCTGCTTACCTGTTTATGTTCAGTTTGTGACAATGTATCTGTTTGCTATTTCAGTAAATGCATGTGTGAACCTGATTGCTGCCCTGACCTACGGGTCACTTCCTAGATTCCTCACCCCTGTCCTGTCACACTGAATGATAGGTCAGACACCCCCATAAGTCCCTGAGCCCATGAGGTTCTAAGAAAAGGTGACCCTTGGGCACTGAAACCTTAGATGATGGAGAGAAGATAAAGCAAGTGAGGAGGTTGAGCCCATGGCACAGTGCTCCAGCTGGAGAGAGCAGACACTGCAAAGCTCAGCCCCAAGAGACCAGAGGGACCCTAGGCTAGAGAGGCTGCGTCTAATGGATGTGAGCTGGGGGCTCTGTGGGTTCCTGCAAATACCCAGCAACACATTCCGACCTGCGCATGGGATTGAGTCTCTGTCTTTCCCTGTTTCCTGGGCTGTCTCAAGTTCCTCGTTCACCGCAGTCCTTGATGTCAGTCTCCCCAGCTTTCTGCCTTCTGTGTGAGTCCTTCTCATGAGTCTAGACCTCTGTCACCCATCCTGATTTCCTGCTCTGGCCCTCACCTGCTTCCTGTGTGCTTACCTGTCCCTGCTTCCTTTTGCATTTCTACCTTACCGACTTCCTAGAATGAGACTGCTGGTCTACCTGGCCAAGCCCAGATGCTGTGCTGCAGCCGCTCACCTCCACTGCTTCTCCTTCTATAGCTGACTCATCCACGTCTTGTGCAGAGTCCTGCCCTCTTAAGAAGAAGCTGGTCTGTTGAGAGCACTCCTTTCTTTTCCTGCTTCATTTCCAGCAAAACCAAAGGACAGATGGTGGTCGTCCTCCACGCAGAGAGAAGACGAGAACTCTCACTCACAATTGAAATCAGAATGGCCAGCCTACAGGCATACCACCTCACCAGAATCCCAGAATGCAAAATAAAAATTAGCTGGGTATGGTGGTGGTGCATGCTGTGAGCCCAGTCCTTGGGCTGCTGAGATAGGAGGACTGAAGTTTTAAGGGCAGCCTCAGCAATTGGTGAGACTCTCAGCAACCAAGTGAGACCCTGCTTCAAAAAAATAGATAAATAAATAAAAAGGGTGTAGCTCAGAGGTAGAATGTCCCTGGGTTCAATCTCCAGTACCACACAAATACAAATGAATGAATGAATGAATGAATGAATGAATGAATGAATGAATGAACGAATGAATAGTAACATTTCCTGGTGGTAGTAAAGTTGGATATTGGCATTCTCTTTTTCAGAGCAGGCTACAGTGTATCATAAAACCACAGAACTTTAAGTTAAAAGAAGATAAATCATTTATTTTGTCAGCCAAGGGTGTTGGGCTCATTTACATGACCTCTGTCTCTCAATGGCCTTTGGTGTTGTGTTCAGTGGAGGGTTTCAGGAGGGCCTGGGCCACAGTGCCTCAGGATGGTCTTCGCATTGGTGGACGCGGGTGGGAACAGAGCCAGGCCTGGTTACAGATGTGCAGGGAAGTGCCCTGCTGATGAGTCTTCAGGAAGCACTCTGAGGATGAACAATGACTTCACAGAGCCGGGACAAGATGCACTCCAATTTCAAAAACAAATGCGCGTGAAAGACCGTCTTTTATTAGAGACATATATTAACTTAGCCTCTCTTTAAAAACATAACCAGGCAACAGTGACCTTTCCAATGCTATTGTGAGCTGTGGTTTTAGGAGAACATAATAAATGCCACTAGAGACCATGGAACAGAAAACAACAAGATCCAATAAATTAATCTTTGGCGCACACACCAAAGACATCCAGAGTGGACCTGCATATAGTACTGCTATTGTATTATTTTTTCCATCAAAAAGTTGACATTCAGAATATTCAAGAAATATGACTGCCCTTTCGGACTTCAAATTTGGATTTATTTCCCAGTGATGCTTTGTTTATTTAGTCACGCATTAATGCCATGCACCAGAAATGGGCTCCAGTGAAAATAAAATCTTTTACTTGACTCTTTGCTACCTGAATTCTGCACAAATCCCACTAAAACAATGAAATGTTCGGTTGGTTTGATGCACCGATAGCTCTTTATATGTAGAATGTTAGCCAGTGCATTTTCTTTCTGTCATTCTGCTGAGGAACATGTAACAGTTAAACTATCATGACCTAGAGACTAAATATGGTTTAAAATTTGAGAAAATAGACTAGAGGAAAATAAGATTGCACAGATATTAGGGAAAATGCCCAAATTTTCACAGCTTGGGAGACTTTAGGGGAAAAGCCTGTGTTGAGTTCTGTTTCTTCCTGCAAGCATGGGATCCAGGCAGGTCGGCACTGTCTTTGCTGAGGGTCTATTTACAAGCAGACCACCCCCCCCCAGCTCCACTCCTAGCACTATTCCTAAACCAAGTATGACTGTTGCTACTCTTAAATTCTCTTTTCCTCTTCATGTTCTGACACCTACTTTCTTGGGGTTTCTGACTCTAGAATGCATGCAGGACAGAGCACCACCTCAGTTGAAGCTGCCTCGTGAGACTCCCAGGGCACACAGGGGAAGGGCGACTGCTCCCAGTAATGGGCAGTGCGTGCCTCCTTGCACATGAGAGTCATATTGTATTGGCTCACAATACCAAGTAGAGTACTTAACTTTTTCAGGAATGGGTTTGAAAATGATGCATCTGAAAGTAGAGGATGCTAAACGTCAAATCCATTTTCTTACACTTAACGTGCACGCAGGGATGCATTTATTTTATTTAATCTTACTTTATTTTATTTTTTCAGTTCATGGTGCCACAAAGCCAGCGCTATATCTCCTACAGTTATCTCGTTGTCAAAGAACACACTTTGGTTGAACAAGAAATTGTTTCTTCAAATACTGAGCCTTTCTTTTAATTGACCTAATTTAGTTTTCATTTAGGCACATTCCTCATTTTTAAGATGTTCAGAAGTTAGCATACTATAGTCAGATGTTTACCGAGGTCTAATAATGAAGTATCTGGGCCTCAGTAACAGCTCTGTATGGAGAGATGCTGCCTGCCTCTCGGGGACTCTTACAAGGCCTCCGAATGCTGAGGGTAAGATGAGAATGGTCCAGATCTAAACTATTTATCCCTCTGGCAGAACAAGTCAGAGATGCAGGACCTGAAAAAGCTGTAAAGTACCAGTGAGCTTCAGACAGAGTGGACAAAGGCAGTCACCCAAAACAGAAATATCTCTCTCTCTCTCTCTCTCTCTCTCTCTCTCTCTCTCTCATGCCCTATCCCAATTCATCTGTTACTTTTTAACTCCCAAGCATTCTGCTGACCACACCCACCCAAGACAGTCTTCTTCAGTTAACCATCCAGCACCATCCCTTACCTGGACAGGTGTGGCAGCCCTCCGTCCAGGTGCCTTCCTCTACCTTGGCTGCCACAAAATGCCTTCTCCCCTTGGCAACAGATAGACTCATCCCATCAGTCCCCCTCTCAAACCTTCAAGGATTTCATTCTCTCTAGGATTGAGGCCAAATGCTTTAACCTGATTCCAAAGGCCCCTTGGAACCCCGCCCCTTTCCACCTCCAGCTTCAACTCTTTCTATTTTGTCTCAACTCCCCTAGCACTCAAGTCACACTCTCTTTTTGTTTTTTTTTTCTTTTTAGCTCCTTGAGAGCACCATCCTTTTCTCTCTGTCTTTCTCTGTCTCTGTGAGCAGCTCTCTGTCTCTCTCCCTGTCTCTTTCTCCTTCAACTACTGGCCATGCATACATTTCCTTGCTCTAGAATACGGTTCTCTTCCTCCTTTTCTAGATCCTTCCTATTCATCCTCTAGCTAGAAAATGAAGTATCTACTTCCTGAGGGAAGCTTTCCCTGACCCTTTAGGGAAGATCAACAGAGCATTTCTCATATTTTATTATACATCTTTGTTGCTGTTAGACTATGAGCCAGAAGTCCATAAATTACTGACTTCGGGCCAGATCTAGACCACCATCCATTTTTGCAAGTGATTTTTAATTGGCCATGGCCATTCATGTTTGTACTGTTTGTGGTTGCTTCTGAATTACTATGGCAGAGTTGAACAGTCATCATGAGACACACGACCTACGAATCCTACAGTATTCAGTGTTTGGCCTCTAACAGAGTGAGTTTCTGACCCTAGCTATAAACAAGAAGCTGAATATTCTGTCCTGTTCCATCATCTGGACCAGGGACAGTGCTGGGCAGTGCCTTTCAGTGGACTTTAGCTGAATGAGTGGGTGAATGAATAGCCATTAAGCACACAAGCAGGGAAGCACAGCATCAAAAGCAGATAGTGGAGACAACTGGTTGCTTTGCACACCTGATTTCTTTGTAGGAACAAAGGAAGCACCAGGATTCTTACTGCTGCTATTGCTGCTGCTGAATCAGCTTCTATTCGTTGTCATGCATGGGCTATTTATGGCATCCCACATACTGTGCTAACTGGTGTACCTGGTCTTTCGCATTTAATCCTTTCAACAACCCAATTCTATAGTACTATAGGCCTATTGTTCTATCTATTCTGCAGGGAAATAAGCTAAGTCTGAGACAATTCAAGTGACTTGGCCATGATTCTTCAGCTAGGAAGTGGTCCGTGGGGAGATCACCATATAATCCCTGTGCTTCTGAATTTATTATCTCATTGCATTTTTGAGACTAGTGTCTTCAGTGCATTTACTTAATGGAAAACATATCTTCTTTTGGGGCAGATGGCTTGGTGTTCAGGTGAATGGTTATTTTTATTTTTGTAGAAAATCAGCCTAAGAGATTGAATTTTCATTTCCTGGAAATCCTCTCTCTCTCTCTCTCTCTCTCTCTCTCTCTCTCTCTCTCTCTCTCTCTCTCCCTCTCTCTCCCTCTCTCTCTCTCATACTGGGGATTAAACCCAGGAGCATTTTACCTCTTACCTCTTATCCCTTTTAATTTTTTGTTTTTAAATAGGGTCTTACTAGGTTTCTGAGAGACTTGCTACTTTGCTGGAGTTTTCCTTGAACCTGTGATCTTTCTGTCTCAGTCTTCCAAGTACTAGGATTACAAGCATGCACCACCATACCTAGTTATAAAGTCCATTTTCAAAATAGTTATATTTGAGATGAAAAAAATGTAAGCCTCAGTATTTGAATGTTAGGGAAGAGCTTTCT
>PVLC010050398.1:0-10102 GCA_004027655.1 Graphiurus murinus | reverse complement strand
GCCTGTAATCCCAGTACTTGGGAGGCTGAAACAGGAGGATTGCAGGTTTGAGGCTGGCCTCAACAGTTTAGCTCATCATCCTAGTGAGATCCTGTTTCCAAACAAAGAATATAAAAAAGGGTGTAGCTTGGAGGTAGAAGGCCCCAGGGTTGTATCTCCAATCACACACACACGCACACACACACACACACACACACACACACACACACAGTTTCCCCACGGCCCAAGTGGAGAATGTAAGAATCCCATAGGAGGCTCCAGCTAGACACCTAGCTCTCCAGAAAGGGGAAACTGAGGCCCACCTGTGAATGCCGCTTCCGGAGCTGTCCAGGCAGCTGGCCTGGGGTGGGGGGAGGGAGCAGGAGGCCTGGGAGAGGGGAGCCTAACGCAGGACTGACTTGGTTTCCCCACCTGACCCTCTTCTCCAGCGCCCCCCCATCTTGTGGGAAGGGCTGGGGGGCCAGTTTAATTTCTCCCAGTCTTTTCCTAATGGAGTCTCGCTCGGCCCCTGCCTGTCGGTCCCCCGCCCTCCTCGCCCTTGTACAGAGCGGAGGGGAAAGCGGATCGATCTGGCGCTGGAGGCTGCCATTGTCCCTGGAGCAGAGGTGTGCAGCCCCCTCCCCAGCACGGCCGGGCAAAGACCCCCGACCCAGGCCAGCGGCACTCTCCCACCCCTACGGACACACGGGTTACCGGGTTCTGACCCGGCTTCAGCTGCGCAGAGGGAGCCGGGTCCCCGCAGAGGCCCGGGGTGGAGACCGAGGCGAGAATGCCGAGGACCCGGAGAAAACCGAAGAGCCAGCGAGAAATAAATACATTCCAGTTTGTCCCGACCGAGATTTAGCAGAAAGGAGAGGGACAAAACGGGAAAGCGAGGCCGGCGGGGCGCGCGCACCCGAGCCAGGGGCGAACGCGGGGCTGCCGGGCCGGGGTGTGAAGGCCTCCGGGCGGCCGGGCCGGGGTCCCCAGGGCCGCCCCTCCCCCTCCCGTTCTCGGGTGACCTTTGCCAGCGGCCGGAGTGGGGGAGGGAGCTATCGATCGCCGGGGCCCGAGCTACAAGAAGAGCGCGCTGCGGCCGGGGGCTGAGCGCGGCCGGGCCTGGGCTGCCGCGCGACTCAGTGGCCCGGGGCTGGCCGCTCGGCGGTCGGTCTCGCTTCAGCCGATCGTGACGCGGGGGGGGGAGTGGCACCCCGAACTGACCGCAGCGGCTGGTCCGGGGGAGCCATCGGCACCCCCAACCTCAGGCCCTGGCGCGCATACACACACACACACACACACACACACACACACACACGTATATACTAATGAGGTACCCGGAGAGCTGTTTCCGGGGTACGGCCAGCAAGCCGAAAGGCACTGGGGACCCGTACCCATTCCCGAAGGTGCAGGGGTGGCGACCGGGTGGGGAGGAGACGGCACGACTCCCCCCGCACAAACGAGCAAAGCGGCCCGGGCTGGCCGGGTGTGCGGCCGGGGTCCGGGCGCCCCGCTGCCGCCGGGCGCAGTGCCGGGGAGCCCCGAGCCGGCGGCTTCCTACCTGCGAGGCGCAGCGCCGACATGCGCTGGAACTCGGGCTCCTGCAGCCATTTCCACATCCTGCGGAAGGTCTCGCGGCCGGACTTGAGCTTGCTCCAGGGCTTGGGGTTGCGCAGCAGGTCGGAGAGCGTGCCCTGCGAGCGGCACAGGATGCGCTGCGCGAAGATGGCCTGCGGGATGCTGTAGCGCTTCAGCTCCGCCGTGATGCGCTGCGCCACCTCCTTGGTGTTGATCTCCTCGGCCGCCGCGCCCGCCCCGGGGCCGCCGCCGCCTCCGCCCGGGCCGCCGCCGCCCCCCGAGTGCGGCCCGTGCGCCCCGGCCGCCGCCAGCCCGCCCAGCGGCGCCAGCAGCCCCGCGGCTCCCGCGCCGCCCGCGCCCGCGCCGCCCGCGCCGCCGCCGCCTCCGGGCAGCCCGCGGGCCAGCGCGTCCTCGGCTCGGCCCAGCAGCGCGGCGTGCGGCTCGAAGGCAGCGGGCGGCAGCAGCTTGTCCCCGGCCAGGTGGCCCGGCGCCCCGTAGGCGGCCAGCGGCGGCGGGGGCGGCGGCGGCGGCTGCGGGGCGCTGTGCAGCGCGGGCGGCAGCGCGTTGGGCAGCGGCGACAGCGGCGACCCCATGGCGGGCAGCTCCTTCCCGTAGGGCCCGTAGAGGTGGCCCACGGAGGCGAGCGCCGCGCGCTCGTCGCGCATGAGGGTGAAGCTGCCGCTCACGCTGGCCGCCAGGCGCTGCGGCGGGGGCGGCGGGGGCGGCGCGGCCGCCGGGTGCGGGTGCGCGTGGGGGTGGCCGCCGTGCGCCCCGGCCACCGCCGCGGCCGCCGCGTGCTGGTGGAACTTGTCGGCCACGGCGGCGAGCGGCGGCAGGTGCTGCAGGGGCGTGAGCGTCGTGTAAGTGCCGCCCAGGCCGGGCGCCTCGCAGGCCATGCCCATGGCCGGGTGCAGCGGGCCCGCCAGCTCCCCGCGGAAGTCGGCGCCGCCGCCCGCGCCCCCCGCGCCGCCCGCGCCGCCCGCGCCCCCCGCGCCGCCGCCGCCGCCGCCGCCGTCCAGCAGGCTGGCCATGCCGGCCACCAGGCCCGGGCGCCCGGGCGCCACCAGGCTGCGGTGCTGCGCCGCCACCGAGCGCGCGTGGCCCGGGCTCAGCAGCTCTCCCGCCTGCGCGTGGGCCACGCCGTGCAGCCCGAGGCTCTCCAGGCTCAGCTCCATGCTCAGCCGCCGCGCGCGGTCCCCTGGCCCGCTCCGCCGCCCGCCTGCCCGCCTGCCCGCCGGCGCGGCGCACTCAAGGCCTCCGCATGGCCCCCGCCCGCTCCCCGGTGGCTGCGCGCGAGGCTGCCCGGCCCGGCTGCGAGCGCGGCCACCAGGATGTGGCGGGGAAGCAGCCGCCCGCGCCCGGGCCCGGGTCTGACGTCAGCGCCCCCGCCCACCCGCTCCCGCCGCCTCGCTCTCCGCCCGCCCCGGCCCCTCGGAGCTCCAGACAGGCCCAAGTGGGCCAGACTCGGGCGTCTGGGGTCCCCTGTTTCTGCGCCCGCCCGCGCCCCCTGGAGCTGGCTGGATCCGGGGGTCCACCGAGCGCAGCCTCCGCCTAGGTGGGGCCGCGGGGGGGGGGCTCCCCTTTGGGTTTCTGATGTGTGTCTCTCTGGTCCGCTCCGGTGTCCCTACTGTAACTTTTCTGCCTGGGGGTGTGGCTGCTCGGCCGTCGGGTCGGTCCTCTCTGGTCCGCCCGGCACAGGCTTCCCCAGAAGGCCGGTCTCTTCTGCAAGCTCAGTCCCCTTCCCCACGCACACGGGGAATCACCGTCCCCCCTCGCACGACCTCTTTGGGAGAGGAGTGGGCTGGGTCAAAGACTACGTTCACCCCGGGTGTCAAGATCGGCTTCAAGTGGGCTGGGCACCTGGGCCTCAGTTTCCCCAACTGTAAGATGGAGCGCAGTGCTCTCCGGGGAGCCAAAGGCCCCTCCCAATTCCAGGGGGCTCTACTGTCTTCCAGCCCCCCTCTGTCAAGGGCCTGGGGTGGCCATTGAAAGGCGCTCGTCACCCTCCAGCCCGGAGAGGCTGGGAGGAATCTTCAGTTTCCTGAAAAGTTCCTCCTGGTTCCTGGGTTTCTCCTGTGGGTGGGTGGAGCCCAGGCGTCCTCAGTTCCCGGACCGAGGTGAGGCCCAGGAACCCCTGGGGACTCAGGTGAGCCCTGGGGGAGGGGCTTCTTATTGTCAAAGACGACACAGGAGGACCACGTCCCTGCAATGGAGTAAGACAACAGGTCCGGGAGGGGCCAGGCCGGTCGCTGGAGGGCCCCCCCCCCTGGCACCAGGACAGCCCCACTCCCTCCGCATTTCCTTCCCAAAACTTCTACCCCCAGGACTGGGGAAGGGAGGGAAGGAGTTGCTAGGCACTTTCCTAGGGAATCCCTGGGTGAGGGTCTGGCTAAGTTGCTGACCTCCATCCTGTGATCCTTCTTCCTCAGCCTCCCAAGCACTGGGATGACAAGCGTGCACCACCACCCGCCTAGTTTACCGAGGCGCCTTCCTGTGCCTCAGTTTCTCTTTCTATGCTGTAGGAGGGGGTGCCTGCCTTCCAGCCTGCCCTTGCAGAAGGCCAGAGGAGGGTCTGCCCTGTCCCTGCTAGCTGGAGAGGGAGGGGTCATCTCTGAGTGCCTCGGTGTGTGTGTGTGCACACGTGTGTGTATGCGCGAATATGTGCATGTGCGTGTGTGTGTGCGTGTGTGCTGGGGTGCTGGTTGATTCAGCACTGAAACTTGGGGAAATCCAACAGTAGGGCTCCCTGATCCAACTCCGGGGGTGGGATAGGGCTAAAGGGGACCCCTGTTAGGACTTGGTGCTTCAGACTCAACACTTAGTAAGTGCCTACTGTTTACCAGACATAGTATCCTCACCCAGCCCCAGAGAGTGGGGACCAACCACCGCTACCCTATACCTCAGGCCCCAGGCAGGGCGTGGAGGCCTGCAGATCTTTCTCCTTTCCTTACACCACCCCTAAAATACAGGTCCTTGGACTTTTCTGTTGCAATTGGAGCTTACACTCCATTGTTCTTAGTTTTTCAGAGTGAGGGATGGGGTGTGGGTGGGGAGCAGGTCTGGACCCCCAAGTTTCCCCCCTCCCGGTACGAATTCCAAATCTGGGAAAGGAGGAAGGTCTGGTTGTGCCAAGGCGCTGGTCAGAGCTCCCCAATCCTACCCTTTCGACAATCAGAGATAATTAAAAATAATCATGGGGTCGAAAAATCAATGAGCCACCATAAGACCATAGCGTCTCAGGCTCGGGGAGGGGAGGGCCGAGGTGGGGGCTGGGGGCTGGGGGCTGGGTGGGTGGGAGGTGAAGGGGGACATCTTCCCAAATGCCAGTCCCTGGGAGCCCCGCAAAGAGGGGACATTCGGCACCCCGGAGCTTCCTTCTCTCGTGGTTTCCTCGTCTCCATGATGATTTTCATTGTTGTAACAAGCGCGGGGGCTTTTCCAATGGGGAAAGCATTCATTTGCAGGTAAAGGGGTGACTCTGTGGCCTGGAGGTGAATGTTGGGTGGGGGTTCCTGCAGCCTGGAGACACCCTGAGGTGGCCACAGAACCCCCCTCAGGGGTCTCTAAACATGGAAGGAGCCTCCTAGCCCCAGAGATCTGACTTTATCCAGGTGTGTTCATACCCCCAACACACACACACACACAGAGTCTCCTCTTGGGCTGGAGGGAATTGGACTCCCCCAAGGACAGAGAACTCACTCTTTGCAGAAGCTGTGGTTCCACTGGAAAAGGAAGCAAAAATTTGCCAGTCCCCAGAGGCGGGGCGGGGGGAGGGGGGTTCCCCTGAACCCCCAGAGTCAGCACCACACACACACACACACTGGTAGCCTTTTAGTAATTAGTGAAATAGAATTCAGCCGGCCACGGGGGCAGGCGGGTGGCTGGGGTCTTGATCGATCGCGGGTCATTAGGCAAATTGCGGGTGGGGGAGGGGTGTGCCGAAGGAGGGCCGGGCGCCCCCAGCTCCACCCCACCCGGGTTTGGGACCCAGCCACTGCGCCTAAGCTCTCTGGCCTCAGTCTCCCCTCCGGGAAAATTGGAGATTGACTTCAGCAGGAGCCTGCTTCTGGCCTAGGGATGTCTCAGCCGGCGCTGGGCGGCCTTACGCAGACCCTCACCCTCTCTGTGCTCAGTCTAGGCCTGTCTCCGAGAGGGCTCACCCCGAGTTTCCCGTAGGGAGGAGGCTCTGTCGCTGGAACGCCCAGAAACCACACAAGCTCGAGTCCTCGCTTAACCAGTCCCCTCTGCGCCCCCTCTTCTTGGACACCCCACCTTCCCTGTCCTCTGCGCTTCCATTGCAGCTAAAAAACACGGAGGGGGTTAGATACCCAAAGTTTTTCCTTTCGGGGCCTCCCCCCGGCCCCCCCCCCAGGCCGCCGCGGATCCCTAAGGTCGGATTTGTCTCCTCGGAAGCGAAAGTCGCCCTGCTCCGTGCACCCGCTCCTTCCTTTTATTAGAGCGAGGTTTTCATAAATGATGCAGATGAATAGTCCCCGCAGCCCCTCTCCAGCCGGAGACCCGCGCGGTCCCTTCCAGCCCCGCACCTCACTCCTCGGGGCCCCCCCATGTCCAGGTCCCCCCGGTGCTGCGGCCGCCTTCGTTCGGGCGGGGTCGGGCTCGGTTCGCGTGGGGCGGGCCCGGCTTTTCGGCCGTGGCGGGGTCGGGGCGCGGCTGCTCCGGGCCGGGGGGACGGCGGACGCCGCACTCCGGGCTCCACGACGTTGGGGTTTCGCCCCTGGCGGGCGCGGTGTCCAGGGACCCCCGCGCGCGGTCGGGGGGTGCCTGCTCCCCGGGCTCTTCCGCGACAGCTGCGGCCGATCGATCCCCTCGCGGGCCGGGCTCGCGCGGCTGCAGCGCATCCTCGTCGCTCTCGGGGCGCTGATTTACTTGGGGCGCCCGGGCTGGGCGGCCGGGGAGGCAGGCGGGGCCGGTCCTGGGGCCCCCCGCATCTGCCGTCCCGTCCCCTCCCTGGGTCCCGGAGTCCGAGGGAATTCCACGCCACCACCACCTCTCGGAGCTGAGGAGGGCGCGAGGGCGGTGGGGGCAGGCACTGCCATGCCCGTGCCTCAGTTTCCCTCCCAGAAGGTAACAGGCCCAGAAGGTCTGGGGGTTCTCCCTCGCCCCTCCGCCTGCTTTCGCTTTCCGGAGCGCACGGCAGGTCGGGTGCAAATCAAGCTGTGCTGGGGGGGGGGGTCCCGAGATGCAGCCAGGCGCGGTGAGACAGCACTGCGCCCCCTCCTCCAAGCCTGAACCCTCCTTCTCTCGGCTTCTTTGCAAAGATCGTCTCCCCACCACCGTGCGCTCTGGAGAAAACCACCGGTTTGTACCGCAGTTTGCAGTCGGGTAAACTGAGGCCAGGTGGGGGCAGGCGGCGGCTGCAGCCTCCTGGAGGGTGGAGGAGGGGATGAGGTGCGCGTGGGAACTGCAGGACGCCCCCTACACCCCAAGCCCGGACTCCCGCCGACCGCGCGGGGCAGGCACCCCGGGCGGCGGACTTCCCGCGAGCAACGAAACCCGCGTCGGGCGCCGCGCTCCGGAGGGGCCCACCCGGCGCCCCGACCCAGGGCCTGCGCCCCCCGCAGCCGAGCGAGTCCCCCGACCCCTCGCCAGCACGGTGCTCGGTCAACCCTCCGTGCCCTGCCCGGAAGGCGGGCTCCTTTGACGATTAAAAAATGTAAATACATAGAATAGATATATTTCATCCCCAGTGCCCGCCGAGCGGAACCCCGGCCGCGGACCCTGGAGCGGGGCGCCCCGAGGCGACGGCGAGGCTGCAGGCTGCGCCCCTCCGGGGGTCTCCAGGCGCGCTCTCGGCGCCCCGCGCGGGTGCAGGAGTCCCTGCCCGCGGAGCTGGAGGCGCCGCACGGCCGAATCGGGGGAGGGCAGGCCGAGACCTCAGCCCCGGCTCCCTAGGTGGAGAAGGAGGTCCCAGCCCCGAAGGAGGACCCGCCCCGCCAGGATCTGCCGCAGGTGAGTTACCGGGAGCCTCGCCTGGGCCTGGCCCTGTCCTGGAGGCGCGGGAGCCGGGTTAACAGACTCTTTATCTGAACACACCCGGCCCTTTCAGCCGTCCAAACTCACTATGCAAAACCTGTGTGCCGGCGGGTAAGGGAGGGAAGCTGGGCCACTCACCAGACTTAATAAACCTCTCTGTGTACCTCACCCTAGGGATGAGTCTCAGCCTTGCCTCCTCCCTTGGGAACTCCTGATTTGGGTGGGGAAGGCGGAGCACTCCACTGCCACCCCATCTCCCTGAAGCCGGGACTGGGGAGGGGGAGAGCAATCTCTCCTTCCTTGTGAAGGAGACCTAGAGGCTGGGTCTTGTAGGATGTGTAGGAGTTGGGGTACCATAAGTAAGTCAAGGCATGAAAAGATCCCTTGTGATCTGGAGAAGGGGGTGGTGCAGGGGCAGGAGTCTGGCACACACAGGTCTTCCTTGGGTAATATTTGTTGAATGAGTCAGTTAAGATAAAACTGAGAACAAAGCTGAAGGCATGGAGGGTGTATGTGTGTGTGGGGGGGGTGAAAGCCAGGCCTTGAAGGCCAGGCTCAAAGGTAAAGGGCTTTGTCTTCTGGCTGGGAACCGGGGAGGGTGCCAGGGGCCCTTTAGAAGACTCTCCCTGGTTTAGTATGCACCCAGGGGGTGGGAGGTCCCTGGATATGAAGGAGATAAAGGGACAGCCCCTCCCCCAGCTCCATGGGGCTAGACACACTGCCTCTGTCTGTCTGTCTGTCTGTGTATTCTGGGGGCTGCAGGAGAGTCACCTGCAGAGGAAGAGAGCTGTTTTCTCCCTGGAGTTGGGAGTAGCTTCCCCTAGGAGGTCCCTGATTTGCACCCGGCAGGGTCCCTCTTCCATCTCTGCCCCCCCCTTGCCTGATTGTTGGGGAGCCAGGAAGTCAGTGATTCCCATTTATCAGCGAAGGAAACAGAGGCACGAACGGAAGGTTCCCAGGTTTGCCCCAGGCCACCAGCTCAGGTGAGCTTCGGGGACCCTTGGTCCCTGGGACCCCAGGTAAGCGGGAGCTGAGTGCCATTGGAGTGTCCCTGCGTCTGGTGGATAGTGGCATAGGTGGCCCACGACGCTGAAGTCTGGGCTGAATTGCTGGGTAGAGGACACAGATTCTAGCTGTGCAGAGAGGTCCCTGCCAGGGTCCCCCCCCCACCACCGGAGGAACCCAGAACACCCAGACCAGAGACAGAAGGGCAGGCAGTCTACCCTTGAGGGTCCCCTATTCCCGGCTTTGAATGCTACTGGGCGGCTCAGAGCTCAAGTTAAGGTATGGGGGTGTCGAATGGAGGGGCGCTCTGGTCCCCTTGCGCTGCTCCAGCCCCTGCAGTAATCGTTAAAGGTGTGTGTGTGTGTGTGTGTGTGTGTGTGTGTGTGTGTGTGTGTAGGGAGTCCCCACACTCTACCAGGGTGTGCCGAGGTGCCCAGGGAGCCGGGGCTTCTCTCTTGGCCTCAGTTTCTCCCACGGGGAGAGTCTGATGTTTGTCTTTTTTGTGCTGGAAATTAAATCCAGAAATGTTCTACTTCCAAGCTATACTCTCAGCCCTATTTCTTTTCTTTTTTTTTCTCCTTTCTGGGGGATTGAACCCAGGAGTGTTCTATCTCCAAGCTACGCTCCCAGCCCTATATAATCTGTGCGTATGTGTGAGTGTGTGTGTTGCTAGTTAGGGATTGAACCCAGGGATGGTCTACCTCCAAGCCATACACCCCCAGACTGATTTTAATTTTTTATTTGGAAACAGAGTCTTGCTAAGTTGCTGAAGCTAACTTTGAACCTGTCATCCTCCTGTCTCAGCCTCCCAATTTCTAGAATGACAGACAAGAGCCACTATGCCTGGCTCTATTTCTTTTTTTTAAATTTGGAAACAGGATCTTGCTAAGTTGCTGAGGTTGGCATTGAACTTGGCGATCCTCCTGTCTCAGCCTCCCAAGTTCTGGGATTGCTCCAGGACGTCCTGGCTCCAGCCTAAAGCTCTTACAAGGGCCAGAGCTGGGTGGGGAGGGGGTCTCTGAGGATTTTCCTCCTCTCCCTCCTCTTTCTATTCCCCAACCCTCTCCTCCTCGGTCCCCCTCCCTCTCCCCTTCTCTTTCTTTCCCTTTTTTTTTTTTCCTGTCTCCCTCGCTTCCTCCCCTCCCTTGCAGCCCTCCCCCTCCTCCCTCCCCTCCTCCTTCCTCTCCCCTCCGGTGCTAACAGCTGTAATTGCAGTTTAGCCCTCTTCCCTAACAAGCTCCTGGGCCGGCGAGCAGTCCCTGGACGGCAGCTCCACAATGCATCCCCGAGCCGCACCGCCCGCCCCGGCAGGCTCAGAGCTGCTTGCTCGGCTTCTCCCTCTCTTCCTCCTCCACGCTTTACACAAAACAAAACATTTCTGGTATTATTAACTCCCTCGGCCTCGGAGGGGGGAGGCGGTGTTTCCTCTAGAACCTTCCGCAGCCCCTCCCTCACGCAGGGCTCCCAGGAGGTGAGACTGGTGGGGACGGGACCTAGGAGCGGCCATAGGCCACCTGTCTCCTGGTCTCCGGTCACTAGTAGGTTAGGA
>PVLC010050397.1:0-10126 GCA_004027655.1 Graphiurus murinus | reverse complement strand
TTTGTTTGTTTGTTTGTTTGTTTATAGAAATTGAGATCAAAGCCTCTGTAACAGAGGATGTTGATATTCATCATACATTTTTTATACTTTTTCCATCACCCACATGTTCACAAAATATCTGACCGTCTTCCATTTGTTTGCTTCTGCTTTCCTTTATAGAGTGTCTTATCTTTGCCAGTCTAGCCTCTTCAATGCCTAATTTATTGACATATTGTTTACATATACTGTTTCTACCTCCTTTGTTTGATTCTTGTCTATTTTTGTTCTCATGGTATTGAAATTGACAAAAAAAAAAAAAAACTAAACTCCATGAGTACTTAGGAGGATGAGTGACAGGAGAATCACAGGTTTAAAAACAGCTTCAGCAACTTTGTGAGATTCTCAGCAACCTAATGAGACCATGTTTCAAAACAAACAAACAAAAAAATAGAAAATAGAAAGGGCTGTGGTATAGCTTGGAGGTAGAATTCCCCTGGGTTCAATCCTCAGTATCCTTTCACCCACAAGAAACAACTCCATGAACTGTATTCTTTGCCAAATCTCAAGGGAGATTTATTTTATGAGACTAGATAAATAACTCTTGAAGCAAATAGCAATAAAATGTTTGTATTGGATTAGGTAAATTCATAATAAATATTATCATTTATATTATTTATAGCAGTATCATATCACTTATAGCATTTTGCTTCAGATAGATGTCTGAAGTTCAAAAGGTCCTATGAAGATGATAATAACTCCTCAATTTTCAGCATAAGAAAATATGAAAGAACTCCCAGGAATTTAAATCATCAAAGCTCTCTCTGGATAAAAAAAAAAAAAAAAAAACAGAAAGAAATCAACGTCTTATGAAAAGACATGAGTGTGTAAGCAGCGGTACATCATCCCCGTAAATGGTGGATGTACGAAGCATTCGAAAGTCAATAAAACATTCTTGACACTAAAGGAGTAAAACAAGATTTAGACTGCTTACATCAATAACGGAATAACTTCAGAGAATTTCTGTGTTGTGTTCAGGCTACCAACACATAAGAGCAAAAAAAGTAAAAATTTCTCAAGAAAATTTGCAATATAGTAAATGATTGAATTAACTAACACGCACAGTGGAATATTAGTCAAGCTTAGAAAAGAAGGAAATCCTGCTATTCACAACAAAAGGGTGAAGGTTGAGTGGAAAAGCTGATCACTTAATAAGTCAAAGAAAAAAAATATCTTCATGATCTCATGTATATGTGGAATCATACAAACACTAAAGGAGGAGATACCCCAATAGCGTGTTGGAGGGGGTCTAGGGAGATTTGATGAAGGAAATACTTCGATTAACACAATGCACATATACAAAATTACTAATGCCAATCTCAGTATTGGGTACGGGGAAGGGGAGGGAGATGGGTTGGAGCTGGGACAGAAGCTCACCATGTGCTATGTGCACGTATGTCCTAATCACTCCAAAACTCATTATGATGCATGATTACAATGGACAAGTAAAAGTGAAACAAAATACATCTCACTATGATGTATAATTATATTACACCAATAAAATTACGTAAAAAAAATATCAAACCCACAGTAATAGAGACTAAAGTGGTAGTTACCACGGGCTGAGGGTGTGGAAAAAAGGGTTTGATCAAAAACTATAAACCTGTAGCTATAAAATAAATATGTCCTAGAGACCTGACTTCCAGCATGGAGACTATAAATAATAATAATGCATGACATACTTGAAATTTGCTAAGAGAATAGACCTCAATGTTCTCACTACACACACAACCTAATGGTAACTTTGTGAAATAATAGACATGTTCATGAGCTTCACTGAAGTCATAATTTTACAATGTATACTTGTGTCAGAATGTCTTACAGAACAACCTAAATATAGGCAATGTTTTTGTCAGCCAAAAAGCTGAGAAAAGAAACAGGACACATAAGTACAAGAACAGACAAGTCATGAAACTACATTTTAAAAAAGCAAATTAAAAACAATTCAGTAAAATCTGCTCCCAGATATCTGAACAACAATGGCAGACAGGAATTGAGAAGGATCAAGAGGGTGAAGATTTGGAGAATTTTATGAGAAGTATTTCAGGAGGATTGTATGAGGGTGTTGAATTCCAGTTCCCTCCAGTCTGAAAAGGAATAGCTATGGCTCGTTCCTTTTACCTCAAGCTTAACAAGTAGATATACTTTTCATTTAAAACTTCCAGCACTAAATCTACAAAGAACATAGGTGCTATTGGCTCCAGACTGTAAATGAGACTAAAGATATTTCCCATACTCCTTCATTTAGTCATCGGATATAGTGAGTCTTCAATACAGATGAATGAGATCCTAGAAACACCCCAGCAATATACTTAGAGGAAAACTTTGCTGCAGGTGTTTAAACTGCCTTCTTTCAGTCCTCAGGACCATGCTAGGGAGCCAAGGTGGAGACCTAAGGGAGAAAACCAGATAATGGGACTCAGGGATTTCCTGAATCTCCACACTCTCCATGTCTCCTCAACCAGAACAGCATTACTGCAGGTCTTCTCTATGATTTGTATGTGCCAGGATATGTATGGAAGGACTGGGATTAAAAATGATCAAGAGAAGCAGGTCACGTTCCTGGGATCTGAACTGGACAATTCCTGAAAGGAAGACTTGGGGAAGTGAGAATTCCCTTCTTACTGGTTCTACCCTTGCTAGGGTTTGACTGTGTCCCTCAAAAGTACATGTGTTGGAAACATAATCCTCAAATTCATTTGTTAATTTACTAAGAGACTTTAATAGATTATTAGGATTAGATGTGGTCCTGGGTGAGAGTAGGACTTCCTTGATGGTATTAAAGACTCTATAAGAAGAGGAAGAGGATCTGAGCTAACATGTTGGCTCTGCCTCACCATGTGATGCCCCACCATTGATGGCACTGCAAGAAGGCACTTACCAGAGTCATGCTCTTGGACTCCCAAGCCTTCAGAACTGAGAGCTAAATAAACCTCCATTCTTCTTTCATTTTAGTTAGTTAGTTAGTTAGTTAGTTGCAGTACTAGGTATTGAACAGAGGGATATTCTACCTCAAATCTATGTCCCAGCCCTTTTTATTTATTTATTTTTTATTTTGAAACAGGATCTTGCTAAGTTGCTGAGGCCCTCACTAAGCTTCCCACGCTGGCCTTAAAACTGCAATCCTCCTATCTCAGCCTCCCAAGTACTGGAATTACAGACATTAGACACCACGCCCGGCTCAACCTCCATTTTTTAAATAAATTATCCAGTGTGTGGTATTCAATGATAACAACAGGAAAAGGACTAAGACTCTTTCCTCTAGGGATCTAGAATTTATAGGAAAATGTTATTCTTAAAGAGCAAGACCATCTGCATTGCTTCCCTCATCCCACCTTAGTCAATGGTCTTTTAGATAGTTTGAGTATTTGACATGTAGTGAGTAATAACAGGTTATTTCATCATTTCAATAAAGAGCTGACACCAAAAGCACAATTCATGAAAGAGGTATGTGTACTTACAATTGATGAGGAAGCCCGGGCCCAGTTCCTGGATATCCTTCCAGTTACTGGATGCTTTGCATGGATCAACACCATTATGCAGCCCTGCAGCGCTGAGCATAGTACTGTGTTTCATGCCTACCACCTCGGGTAGCAGTGCAGGAGAAACCAGAATCTCTTCCACTTCTAACTCCAAATGGACATTTCACACCTACTCATTAAAATATTCTTGTTCTGCACTTCTGATATGAGACTCCTTTTAGCTAATAATGTACATAAATTATTAAGATCGTCATTTCCAAAATAGTTAACTTATTCAGACATTGATAATTAGAGGTGATCCTTATGGGTGAAATATATATAATGAAAGATGTACAGAGGAAAAGTGGCTTTGTGACTCTAAATCACTTATGTCTTTATCCCAGTTCTCAAACACTCCAATATGTAAATTTAGATTTCAGAGCAGTACAGTTAATGCTAGAACATTTTTTAATTTGCAGAAACAAAGAAAATGTGTCTTTTCTAGACAACATTCAGCATCTTGAAACATGCTTATAAGTTCACTGCAATCTATTAAACATAGCATTTGGGAGTAAAGGTAGAGATTAGGAATTTGTATTGACTTCTTCTGACAGTCTATAACATTGAGCAGGTTTCTCCTGTTGAACTCGATTCTTATTAGCAGAAAAAAAAAATGCTTCTATCCATTGTCAAAGAAGACTATTGAGAAGATAGATGATTCTGAGAAGGCTGTGCGGCTTTCTCCTCAGAGATTTAATTTCAAGGGTATCATCCTAACTCAACAAGAAAAAATGTCTTGTCACCAGTCACATAAGTCTGGATCATGTTTGATCCGAGTAAGACTAGAGCAGCAATTAGAAGGAAGATGTGCCCTGACCTGACAGTGCAGAGCCGGGGTAAGGAGCAGCAGCAGAAGCAGCTCCATTGCTGGCATCTGTTGCCTCTCTAACAGAACAAAATCTTCTGCAATTAGTTAGAAGACAATTTATCAAGGGAGATTAGAGTCAGGGCTCATGACCCCTTTTCTTCCAAGAAGTGGTGAGCAAGTTTCAGAACAGGGTCATAACGGGTAGACGCATCAAACGGAAGATACTGGGAAGAGGTTATGATCTTCAGTAGCTAGAATATGGTGTATCAAAGGGAAAGAGACAAAAGCTTATGGACTGCCTTTTTGTTAACATAAATTGCTGTTTCCCAAGAGTGGTTAGAAAATGCAAGTTTCTCAGGATATTCTAGGCAAAATGAAAGCAAAAAGCTACTACAATAGTATAGTATAGTATAGTATACTATAGTATAGCATATCAATTGATAGAGTGTAGTATACTCTGTCAATTTGAAGAAGACTAGCATAAGCCCTATTTTGCTTCTTATTCTCAGGCTTCATCAAACGGGTATCTGTTGTTACAAGATATCATCTGTTACTCTCTTTTTTCCCTGTACTTATATTTTTATTCACTCAATATCAGTTTACTAGTCTTCATTCGTATTACGTCCTCCATGTTGTGTTTATAGTGGGTGAAATTGTATACGGCAACTTCCTGTAAAGCTGTCCAGAGATGTGAATGAAGGCTGGCTATGATGATCAGAGAGCGGTCCTATAGATTGGTAGCTACTCAAGTATCAAGTACCTTAGAGCCTGTTTTTGTGAAGAAGGAGGGATCCAAGGAAAAATGAAGTCTGACTCAAGAAACAGAATAGAATTCATGCTGGGAATTCAAAGACACTATGGCACAGAGCAGGACCGCAGGGTTTGGAGTCATGGAAAACTGCATTTAAATCTAGATGCCACCGCTTATCAGCTGTGTGATTTCAGGCAAATCATTTAATTTCAAGGGGCCCTTGGTTGTCTCTTCTGAGTATTAGAAAAATGATACTTCCTCACTATGATTTGGATAGATTGAAATCTATCCAAATGAGTAAAAAGGAACTGATATACAGTAAATTATTTCCTTCTCATTCTTTCTCCCTTTTTTCCTAAGGGGAAATAAACATTGAATAATAGTGAGAGCATTAGATAACAGTGAGTTCAGTACATGTACCAGCTCATATCCCTTGAGCAATGAGGCCATGGTCCAATCCAGTAGCAAGGACTATAAAATGGAATACAAGGATACTCCAAAGGAGACTGAAATCTCAAAGTGTTTTGTAATATTATTCAGGGAGAAAAGAATAAATTGATTGAAGATTGTCTTTGAGTAGTGGTGAATCACTCAGCCTTTAATGCAACATTTAATTCAGGTGTCACTTTTAGCTCATTACTCAGAAATCTAACTATTTAATTAATGTTACAGTGAAATAAATATAATTGATAGGTGACACTAAATATAAGAGAAAATTACGCACAAAGATCATTTATTTGAAAAGAAGCGTAAAGAAACCATTTTCCAATGTGGTTAGAGGCAGCTCAGGGGAAAGATTTTATACAATAAATTATGAGATCATTACACGATTTTTAATATTTGCCAACTGCAGACATGAGAGATGATATTTCAATCAGACTATTTTAAAATTATTAACATGATCTGCATGCTAAAAAGAAAAGGGATATCAGTAGTAAAAAAGCAATCCGATCACAGGATGTGTTTCCTCCCAGGGGCCTACGGACCATCAAACTAAATGCTTGCTTTTCTTACCTGATCCAACATTGTTACACTTGTTTTGGCTTTGATCATTTTCAAGCAGGAATAGTTTTTAGAGGAACTGAGTGAGAATATTGCTGTGTTTGCAGGGAAGGCAAATTTCTGATGGCTTTCCTGAGAGTTTCTTTCTCTAACTCCCATTATTGCTACCTAATAGCGAGACTCCAAATCAAGCCATAGAATTTACCTTTAGCCCCATTCCATTTCTTATAATGGAGTCTCTGGCCTCGTCTTTATCAGTGTATCCACCAATCCACAGTCACCTTGAGGATTACCCAGCTCTCGGCAGAGTCATTACTTATGGCTTTAAACTGTAAGAGCTACAGCAAAAGCCACTGCCTTTGTGACTTATGAATTGACTTCTCTCCTGTGGGCTCCTTCAGGCAGCAGAATTAAGAAATAGAATGCCATCTTTTGTGAATCCCCAGTGTGTATAATGAAACTGTTGAAAGGTAGTAATGGCAAAGCCTCTTTGAGAAGATAGATGTTTGCATATGCTTTAAAATTTTCTCCCCCTAACCATATTATAAATTCCATCAATGAGAAAATGTGTTTGCTATGAATGATGTCAAGTAACAGCAAAATGAATTGGTCTATATTTCTCTGATAGAATTTTTCTTTTCTTCTAGATATTACCCTATAATTCTTGCCAGGAATGACGTTTCCTTCAGTAGAAATAATCTTATCTCCCTTAACTAATCAGTTCTCAGAGGTTTTTTTTTTTAATTTATTTTTAGTATGTTTGTGTATGCACATGCTCACTGAGGAATGAATTTAAGAATATTCTACCCCTGAGCTATACCTCCAGCCTGATTTTATTTTTTTTTATTTTGAAACAGAGTCTCACTAAATTACCACATGCTGGTCTCTAATCTGCAATCCTCTTGTTTCCCCCCTCCAAGTACTAGGATTACAGATGTATGCCACCAAACCCACCTCTATTAGGGTATTTTTTTCAAGGTGCACTTTTTATAATTATTGTAAAATGTGTACGCAGATTTGAATGACGATTACCTCTGAATTTGAGAGTTTAGGTTTCTTATATATATATAATAATTGGTGCATTGTAAACATACATCTTTGTTACATACAAGCTGATAAAGGCATATATACACACATTTCTCATTTAACCCCTTCCCCAATTCCCACCCCACTCCCTCGCCCTCCCTCCTTCTCAAGTTCAGTTTAGTGATTGACCTTGATATATTTGTGAAAGTACATCATGTGCATTAAGATGTCCCCCATATCCCCAACCATCACCTTCAGTTAAGTCAACTTCTTTGCTTATCTAGGATTTCCCCTTTTTCATCTGGAGTCCCTCTTATGCCCCATTTTCTCCCTAACATCCGCATATTAGGGAGAACATATGCTTTTTAACTCTTTGTGACTGGCTAATCTCACTTAACATAATGTTTTCTAGTTACACCCATTTCCTGACAAATAACATGATTTTGTTTTTCTTTATGGCTGAGTAAAATTCCCTTGCATACATATCCCATAGTTTTGTAATCCATTCATCTGTCAATGGACATCTTGGCTGCTTCCATAGTTTGGCAATTGTGAATTGTGCAGCTATAAACATAGATACACATGTGTCGGTCTGATACTTTGGTTTCCATTCTTTTGGGTAGATACCCAGAAGTGGTATTGCTGGATCATATGGTAGGTTCATTCCCATTCATCTGAGGATCCTCCATACTGTTTTCCAAAGTGGTTGCACTGATTTGCGATCCCACCAACAATGTATTAGGGTTCCCACTTCTCCACACCCTCGCCAGCATTTGTTTTTGTTCGTGTATTTTATGATTGCCATTCTGATTGGAGTTAGGTGAAACCTCAGGGTAGTTTTGATTTGCATCTCTCTGATTGCTAATGATGTGGAACATTTCCTCATACATTTATTGGCCATTTGTATTTCTTCTTTTGTGAAGTGTCTACTTAGATCCTTTGCCCATTTTTTGATTGGGTTGTTTTCTTAGTTGTGATTTTCTTGAGTTCTCTGTATATCCTAGATATTAGACCTCGATCAGAAGAGTAGCTGGCAAAATTTTTCTCCCACTCTGTGGGCTCTCTGTTGAGGTTCTTGATAGTTTCCTTTGCTGCACAGAAGCTCTTCAGCTTAATGCAATCCCATGTATTGATCTTCCTTTGAGTTGCTTGTGCTTTTGGGGTCTTGTTGAGAAAGTTTTTACCTGTGCCTATGTGTTGAAGTGTTGGACCTATGCCCTCTTCAAGTAGCTGCAAGGTCTCTGGCCTAACTTCCAGGTCTTTGATCCACCTTGAGTTGACTCTTGTGCAGAGTGAGAAAGTGGGGTTTATTTCCACTTTCCTGCATATGGTTAACCAGTTTTGCCAACCCCATTTGTTGAAGAGGCTATCTTTTTTCCAGTGTATATTTTTGGCTCCTTTGTCAAAAATCAATTGAATGTAAGCTCATGGGTCTGTTTCTGAGTCTTCTCTTCTGCTCAATTGGTCTATGTGTCTGCTTTTGTGCCAATACCATGCTGTTTTTATTACTCTGGCTTTGTAGTAGAGTTTGAAGTCAGGTATTGTGATACCTCCTGCATGGTTCTTGTTGCTAAGAATGACTTTCGCTATCCTGGGCTTTTTGTTTTTCCAGATGAATTTAAGGACTGATTTTTCTATGTGTATGAGGAGTGCCCTTGGTAATTTCATGGTATTGCGTTGAATCTGTAAATCACTTTTGGGAGGATAGCCATTTTGATGATATTTATTCTGCCTATCCGAAAGCCTGGTAGATCTTTCCATCTTCTACGGTCTTCATTGATTTCTTTTCCAACTTTTAATAGTTTTCCTTATAGAGGTCTTTTACCTCCTTGGTTAGGTTTATCCCTAAGTATTTTATTTTTCATGGTGCTATTGTGAGTGGAGTTGTTTTATGGATTTTTCTTTCAGTGGATTTATGGTTGGCATACAGAAAAGCTTCTGAATTTTTAAGATTGAAGTGAATAGATGTTTGTATCAATAATTAATGAGATGGGAATTCAGTTCTAGTCAAGCAGACTGACATGCAATACACGATAATAGCAAGTATATTTTAAAGAATGTAGAATGAATTAGGAAACATTAATTAAGGACTTCGTTAAGGACTATAGTTATCAAGACTGTGCACCCATTCACAACAGCATTGTGTCTTCTTCATTTCTGTATCCTCAGTTCCTAACATTTGACACTTTAAGTCAATGCCATTGTATAAAATTTAACTAATGAAACTCCCCAACATGCACACCTGTACACAAGTGCATGTCTACTTCAAAATATTATTCAAGTATAGGAGGGGTCACAAACTTAAATATGCACAGGGTCCAGGCAAATAATACAATAAGTGAGATGGGAATGGTAAAAGTGATTGGCCCTTGCTGCCTATGTTTTATTGTTCCACTTTAGATAGGGAAACTAATTTAATAAATGTTTTCTTTTCCACCTAACTTTGACTCCTAAGAAAAACCAAAGCAGAAATGCAGAGGTAAATGCAAAGTGATGACAAGAGCAGGAGGAAAGGTTCATGCCTCTACACTTACAGGGAGCACCAGTTATTCAGCCCTTACCATTATTCTGTGGAAGCAACAACCACTCAGGCCAGATCTTCAGTGTTCCTGAGAAATCTGAATTTTTATGTGTAATCTGACTTTAAGCTTTTCAGATATGCTGAAACTCTGACACAAACAAAACAGAACTGCAGAGTGAATCCATCTTGTAGAACATCATTTTGCTACCAAGGAAGCCCTACCAAAATGAGGCAACACCGCATGAGTAAGTAAGGAGGAATTGGAAGCTTACTCAAAGCACATCAGCAATCCTAAAAACAATAATAGTAACAATAACAAACCACTGTATATTTTCTATTTTCAGTAGATATTTGGAGTCACATAATTAGCATAAATTTTTAGGATAGTAAAAGCAAAAGATCATATTTATCCACCCAGAACTGTAGTCCCAGATATGTCTTCTTTTTTTTTTTTTTTTTTT